>JANHGL010024980.1:4869-37514 GCA_024611195.1 Ceyx melanurus | reverse complement strand
CAGTGAGGGTGCCAGAGCCTGGCAGGGGCTGCCCAGGGAGGTTGTGGAGTCTCCTGCTCTGGAGACATTCCAGACCTACCTGGATCTGTTCCTGGGCGACTTGCTCTAGGTGCCCCTGCTCTGGCAGGGGGGTTGGACTAGATGATCTTCTAGGTCCCTTCCAACCCCTGACATCTGTGACTCTAATTCTATGGTTATAAGGTTTTGAATACAGTGCCTGCACTCTGACAGCCACTTGCTTGCTGCACTGGAACAGATTTCAGGTCACAGAAGGATGTCTGTCTATATGAGTTCCTCTGTAACAGAACATAAAGCACAGAGGAGCTTTCTAGAACGTCACAGGAGCATAGGAAATGGTATGTGTTCCTGACAGGTAAGCCATCGTTCACCTTCATCTTGAGTTAGGCACCAGTAAGATTTCTCAAGGCAGGCCTGAAAGATGAGAGCACTAACCTGCAGATATGCTCTTGTTCACTGTCCTCATGGCAAATCACTATGAGAAATAGCTTGGGTTTGTTTGTTTTTTATAAGCACTTTAAAAACATGAAAAAAACCCCAACCCTGTGATTGACAGGACTGGCATGCATATTGTTAACTACCATTTTTTAAAGACAGGCTTTCATCTGTGATACTGGGAGTTGTCCTAAATTTACAAGAAGAGAATTTGCTAATAAAATGCCACCTGAAGTGACCAAAGGACAAGAATTCTGATCATGGTGTTGTCACCACAGGAACATGGGGCTTCAAAGCAAGGGCCCTTTCTCACCTTTGCTGCTGCACCAAAACCTGTGGAGCAGGGTTTGCAGATGTGATCAGAAACTGACAGTGCTTACAGCATTGCAGGCACTGAACTTCCCATGGGCACAGCACTCAACCTGGATGCTGAAGTCAGATGGTGTTAATACTCTCAAAATAAAACTTGACATAGTGCATACTCCCAGAAAATTCGCTCCCTGCATTCCAACCCCCTCCTCTTCCTTAGTGTTAGCATCGTAAGGGCACAGGACCCAAAACTCATGAATATGTGGATACCCTGAGCCATGGCGTATTCTTTTTTTGCCATCTCTAAATGCTCCTTATAAAATCACGGTCTAGATAACTCTGACTCAGTGTGTACACGCAAGAAGCAAAATCTGCAGCTCCTTGGCAGCCCTGCTGATGTATACTGCTGACCAACAAAATGGAAAGCAAGTCTCTGATTATTTGCCAGGGTCACATCTGTGTGAAAAGAAAGCAGCAAGATCACAGAAAGAGATTTTTCCTTGTTCCTATTACCTGAATGGATTATGACATGTGTTTTACACTGGATAGGCAAATTGATTAACATAAAATAAAAGCTTAAAAGTATTCTGTTGCTTAAGACATGCTTTCCTACGGTTTGTTCAGATTCAGAGAGGTATGTCTTACTTTCCTTTTCAAGCCTTCCTACTTGCTGCCTGGACTTACAAAAATATTTTCCTAGGGGGCTGATTGGAGGACAGTTTCACTATTTTTAGCTGTTTCTGCCTCTCTCTAAGTATCACAGGATATCATTATGAGCAAATAAGCCCATGAGTTCTGCAACCTTGAGGTCAGGAGAAGTGACAATAAGAAAATATTGTTTAAATATGAAAAACAGGTTAAACACAACTAGGAAAGGCTCAAACCTATGAAACACCTTTTGGTTACTTGTTCAGCATTATTTTAGAAGTATGTAAGGAGAGAACCTTCCTAAAGGTAAATACTGCACTTGAATTTAGGAGATCTATTTGTATTTGTCTGTAGGCTACTGGCCCCAAAGCTACTGTATTTTCTCAGCATACTAGCAGATAGCTTAACGTGGACTCAGTAGCCTCAAACCAATGCCCTGACACTAAACACAGCAAAAACCATTGATGTAACAATTGCTCTGGCAATCTCAGCAATGAAGCAAGAAAATCACTGAACATTCCTTGCCTTCCATTTCTCTCTTTTCGAGTCAGGCTTTGGGCACGTGGAGCAGGGTTGCCTGTACAAACAAAAACTGCTGCTGCAATACAAGCTGCACAAGAAATGAGATCTCCTTACTGTTATTTCTTTGTGACTAACACAAGAAGGGATGTCCTGACCAAGGGAGTCAGGAGGGCTCCACAGGCACCCAGGCATCCTTGCACGGACCTACAGCAGGGCTCACAAAACTGTTCTTTGTGCTCACACTTCACTCCTCCTTTCTTTACGGAACTTGTCATTTTTATTAAGTTGCTTAATAAAATTTAATGGGATTGGGGTTTCATGCTGTGCTGAAGAGTTTACAATGTACAAAATACTGGCACTGAGAGAAAGAATGACAATCTCATTAAAATATTTAGACATCGTACTGATGTAGCCACTTTCATTCAAGAATTTCAAAAGCACATTCTGATCATTAATCACTGCTCCCAGATGCCCTGTATAAAAAGTATTACAGAACCAAACACATATGAGACACAGCAAAGATGTTAATTGATTTGGCTGAGCTCGTTTGGGATCTAATGGCAATATTCTGGTCAGATATAAGGGGGGTGGTCTAGGGGTTGGGGTTTGGTGCTCTCACCACCACAGCCCGGGTTCGATCCCCATCAGGGAAGTTCCCTTGTCACTTGGTCTAGGTGCCCCTGCTCTGGCAGGGGGGTTGCACTAGATGATCATCTAGCTCCCTTACAACCCCTGACATTCTGTGGTATTTCTACTGAGGTAAGAATCTCAGTAGAGACATCAGTCTTGCTGTATTAAGTCTGACAGAGCAGCACTGCTGGGGGGTGAAAGCTGCAAGGCACTTTGTCAGACTTGTTAGTGGTAAAGCTGTTATGGTCCAAAAGGAAGGAGCTGAAGGAGCACTGCCGTGGCAGTGAAGCACGCTCTGGAGAATCACACACTGCAGGGCAAGCCCACAGGTCACACGGTGCTGCAGGCTCTTTCTGTGTCAAAGCTCCCCAGAACAAGCATACATTCTTCATGCAAATGCTGTGTATTTTGATTTCCATCCTACATAAATTCTCGATGTAAAGTCAAGAAATCATGTACATTCATTATCCAAATGCTTATAGATCATTTCACTTGGAAAAAACCCAACACATTCTGAAATGGGGATTTAAAATTTTTGTCTAACCTTCTTTCCTCTTTCTCAAGTGACTACTTCTTGAATGAGGGAAACAGCTAGTCTTTCTTAGGAAGTCAAGGTTTTATGCTGATCTGTCACATAAGGTGTAAAGCGTATAAATGTTTCACAGGACTCCTTCAGAAGATATTAATTCCAATGTTACTGTCTAAGATCTGGTCAAAACTCACAGATTGCCCACGGTAAAATCCCATGGGAAACTCACACCAGAAGAATGGCTGCTGGTACAGCCATGCTCCTTTCAAAACACAAGTGGGAGCCAATAGGTTGACAGGATCTGTTCTTGACTGAAGACAAGTTTATTATTTTAAACTGCTTTTGAGAATTTCCCTGAGTTTTAGTTGGTAAAAATAGCAAGCTCTGCAAAGACACAACATAAAAATTACAATAAATAACCTCCTTTTAAATCATTGGTCTCATTGTTCCTTCACAAGCCTAAAACACGAAAAGAAATTTGCTTACGGCCATGGTATTATTCTCACTAATATCCAAAGCATTAACAAAATTAATCTGTTTGTGTGTTCATAAGTAATTTAGCCTTAGTCTGAGAAAGCAACAACTGCCAGAGGTTCAGGAAAAGGCGGTTAAGAAACTGCTGCCAAGGACTCACATGTAACAAATGTCCCTCTGTGCTAAAAGTGCATTCAGTAACAGCAAGGCCTGTCTGTTTTGGAAACTGTAATTTTAATCTAGCTATCAGTTCCGAATAGATTATTACAGATTAGACTTGGCCCACTCAGTGGGAGCCATGGTATGTGCTGGTGCCATCAGAAACAGGGCTCTGTAATAAGTGCTGCACTTGAACCGAGCTTCAGAAGTCAACTGGGGGCTCTTCAAAGGGCAAGGAAAGCATTGCTGTAGTTTTCACAGTCCTCTACAAGAACATTAAATATCACTGCATCCAGAAGGATCCTGTGAGAGAGAGGTTCACAAATCTACTTTGTGCTGGGTATTAATACCTGCAGTGTATGGCAAAGGTGGTACACGATGAGGATCCTGCAATACTCAAATCTACTCTGCTGGTAGCTTCTTTTGCCAATCAGATAATGCCTTCCTAGCTCCTGCATCAGAACACACCAGTCCTCTCAAACCTTCTGAAGGCTTCTGTGCAGCAGAAAGATTAGGAGGAAAGGAAAGACAAAGAAGTTCCAACATGAGAAAGGCTGCTCTCAGGAGAAAATCCAGCTGATGTGCCTCCTTGCTGTGAATGCAGTTGTGTAACATCCCAGTGCCATTGCCGTGGCATTTCTGCATGCCCAGAAAGAACTGCAGCATGGACACATGGCCAAAGGAAGAACTAACAGACCTACTGTGTGCAGGTGACAATGCAAGAGCAGGAGATGGTGTCCATGGCTTTAGCAGGAGGAACAGGGGCAGCTCCCACTTCTGCTCCACTGGGAGCAGTTAGTGGGGTCATTCTACACAGACTGTTTTGGTGCCCAGACAAGACAGCTGTGCAGAGCTCCAAGCAGACTCTGATTTGGTATTTCCTCATCTCCTTAGACGCTGCTTAGCTGTGGCTGATGTAATGGCACAGCCACAGGACAGGCAGATGTTGGCAGATCCAGCATGCTGCAGGGGTCCAGGCTTGTAGGTAACGTACTGTGGCCCATGGTAAAAAAAGATGTGCTTTAAACTTTGTAAAGACCTGGTTTATGAGTTGCTGCCTGGGAGGAAGATACTAGGATAGAGTTGCTTTATCACAGTTTGAATATAGGCCTAGTGCATTCACAGGAGTTGTCAGCTTTGCCAGCATCCTACAGATGTGATGCCCTGAAGCACTGCCAGAGCTCTAGTCTTCTATATCAGTGATTCATGCTGAAAGGACCTAGACAGATGTGCCCTTTGCCATTGTATCTCTGACACCACCAGAGCCAGGCAGAGAAAAGCAAGAGTGAATTTACCCCCAGCCCAAGCTGGATAATTAGTCCTTTGCTGAAATTCCCAAGCAACCCTGTAACTGAAAGGCAACAAATTATTTGAAAAGGATTCTGGCTCGGAATCTGAATTTCCACTGGAATTACATGATACTGAAGAGATATTAAGTGGTACAATTCTTTAAATGTTTGGGTTGATTACACATAATATAGAAATTCTAAAATACTTTTCATTTTGAGCTTCAAAAAGAAATTGATAGGCAAAGCCTTTAGCAATTGCCCAGCAAAGCAGTGGCTGATTAGACGTGACTTGGTAAATCTGTGATTTAAAGGAAATCACAAACCTCTCTGCAATTAATCACAGAGGCCACATACTCAGGCAACAGTAGAGAAGGTTCAAGTGCCCTTCTATTAAGTAAGAAAACAAAAGAAACCATCAGAATTTTGAGACAGATTTGGCCCCAGGTGTATACTTTAAAGAGCAAGGGAAAAAAAAAGGCGACAAACAGCATGGCAAACCACCATTTTTCTAGACTTCATCTTGCCAGCTGACAGGCACGGAGTTACCAGCCAGGTAACTGCTTTAGTGCAAATGTGGTCAGACGAACAAGGTTTGTGTACATCCTTATGCACAAACAGAAGTGCATCAAATGTGCACCCCGCCATCAGCAGGCTGTTTCTACCTAAGGGAAATGAAGAAAGCTGTTTTGGACTAATTGCTGGCATTTAAAAAGGGATCTCTTTCAAAAGAAAACCACTTTGTTAATTCCATTTTCCCTACACGAAACTGATGATAAGATGACACGGTTAGCAATTTGGTTAAATTCCTGCATGAAAAAGGGGTGTGGATTCAGACAGCTAACAGGCTAATATATTACCATGTGTATTGAACAGTGAAAAAAATGACAAGCCTCAAAACCTTTCCGATTATATTGAAAGCAAACCATTCTACTCCCAAAACAGTTTGCAAAGAACAGCCACAAAGTCAGTAAAAAGTTGTTATCAAGCATGCTGAGCATCACCTAATTATCAACACACCAGGAAGAAATACAGCGACCAAAAGTCCCCCCAAAGCCAGGCAGTAGGTGTGACTGGGATAGCAGGGAAAGGCACCACAGCACACACCTCCCAGCTCCCAGAAAGGGTGAAGTGCCACCCGTGCCACACACAAAGCAAGCGCTGGAGTGGAGGGTGGGGACACGGGAAAACCACAGTCAGGAACCGTCCGCTGGAGCTCTGACCTGGAAATCAGTGAGACACAACTAAACACCCTCACTGATATTTTTTGCTGTCACTTTCTGGAGCAGGAGCTGGGAATTACTAACCAAGAGAAAGCCTGCCCTTTCAGATACCCAACCATGGGGTTGCTCACAATACACCGTAATTATAGGATGGCTTTCTTAGGCATTTCCAAGATGCAGACCATCCAGAAGCAGGGATGCTTTAATTGCTATTAAATTGCTATTAGAGTGGTAGCTCTGCCATAAAGGGGCCAAGCACTCAGCCCTAGAATGGTGCCAAAGGGTACAGATAAAGAACAGGTGGTTGTGGCCAATTTTTGTGAAACAGAGCTACACAGAACCACAGTTATTGATAATGTGCAAGTGAAATGGCTTTCCCTCCTACTCTTATATTTTTCACAGTGCCTTGAGATGTCAAGTGTTTTAGTTTTCTCTGTTGTGCTGTGGAGACGTTTTGGAGTTTTTGCTCGTTTATTTATCCTATTTCCACGATGCACAGGAGGACAGACAGGTAGGCCCTCTGACCCAGTCAGTACCAATAGATTCCCCTCTACTGCAGCATTTTAACAGGTGTGATTTATTTCAGATGTTGACTCTTCTTCATTTTTTCAGTTAACAAAAGGCATATCCTGTTATGACTGCATTCTACTAACTCCATGGACTTGAACTTTCCCTAAACCTTCCTTTCTACGGAAATTTTGCAAAGTGTGTGTGGCAGGTTCTTTAATTCTTTTTTAAATGTAGCACAATATTGTATTTGGCTGCCTGATTAAGACTAACATTTACATGACATTTAGAGCACACTGTTTTCTGGGCTGTCTGTCACGAGCTGATGGACGGCAAAGAAGCCTGGATGTGTCTTGTATTTTCATCTGGAGACGGGAATGAGGACTGCTTAGATTGGAGGGGGGTAGAGTCTGGGGCTCAGACAGTCCTGTTCTCCTCTGTGTGGGAAAAACATGTGAATGGAGCTCATGTTAGTATCCTACACCTAGATCCTTTATCACTTCAGAGGAATATATATATCTGAAAAAATGCTGGTATCTTTGAACATTTGTAGACTAAACCAACGTATTTGAGAACTGTGGTTGGAAATTTCAAATTGAGTTTAGAGTATTCAAATCTCACCAAAATGGGTATTTGACACTCATTCCCCTTTGCAAATTTACTTTCATTCGCTCACTACCAGTACCCACACGCAAAGCAAATAAAAATTATTCCCTAAAAATAATCTCATTCTCAAATACTTTACATTGTTTAAACAAGTTATTGTATTTTAAAGAAGCTGATGTTAAGGCAAAAAGATAAGAAATTATATAAACACTAGACTCTGTGTGGACAGTGGCTCATTTGCAATCTGATGTTCCCATGAGAACTTGAGAACTGCTTCTGAAAGAACCTGTGGGAAGTTCTACCCATTTGTCAGAAGATACTGTCTGGTTTTCAATTTAGTGAGTTTCAAAGAGAAGAAAAAAAAAAGGGGGGGACAGAAGGAAAAGGAAGAAGGGAATGGGCTTGCATTTTCTCTTGATCCTTGCTACAGACATATCACATTCCCTGCACAATATAAAAATTGCCCTTTGAACTACACGAGAAGTTAAATTCTTAGCCCAGCTAGCTAGCCAGTTAAACCCATACAAAAAAGACATAAGGGCTGATCTGGAGATAAGCAGGAACCCTCCTTAGCTGGCTGCTTTCTCTCACTCAGTGGAAGCACAGCAACAGCAGGCCGTGCAAAGCAGCTTTATGGGATGTGTTGGTGTCTCAGTATTTTGAGATTTGAAACTGACCATGCCCCAGGCCACATGGACAAGGCAGAAGGAGCAAACAGAGTGGCCCTAATAGCTTGTCTACTCCTTCACTTCCAAAATACCCCTATTCTACTTTTTACCCAGGTAGGTTCTCTTTTAGATGGTGATTTACAGCCTAACCACTGCACTCAGAAACCTTTCACAGAGTCACAGAGTGTCAGGGCTTGGAAGGGAGCTAGAAGATCATCTAGTCCAACACCCCTGCCAGAGCAGGGGCACCTAGACCAAGTCACCCAGGAACAGATCCAGGTGGGTCTGGAATGTCTCCAGAGCAGGAGACTCCACAACCCCCCTGGGCAGCCTTTCCTGCTTGCAAGACTAGAAGGTTCCTATAACATCTCTTCAGCCTAGTCTGTCCTTTGGCAAAGCACAAGCAAGAACATGTAAATGCACAACAGACACATACACACTGAAATCAGAACAAAACACATCACATTCTACTTCTGCCACTTAATGTCCATTCAGATCTTCCTTCTGAAGACGTGTACTATGGACAGGACTCACACATAGGATCAAGAGAACCCAAGGCAACATGCAGCCTTCCATACACTGTGCTGAGAGTCTGAGTGATTCCATACATTCCCAATAATTTAAAAACAAGCAAACAAACAAAACCAAAACATGCAAACCTTTTAAAACAGACAGTTGAGTAAAACTCTCAAAGACTGTGAAATGTCAAAGCCGAGGTGAAATTGGTCTAGTTGTTCTTTTGCATGGTGACAGCAGGCTTAGCTCTGCCATCCTGCCTTTCTTGGGACCACCACAGGGTCTCTGCCATACTTCTTCCCTTTCCTGCCTTCTGCCTCATCTTTCCCAAGAAGATTTCCTCCCAGACTCTTATTTTTCCTTCTTTTGGGCTTTTCAGGCTTGTCCTTTTCACTGCATGGGAAGGGTCTATTCTTAGGCTGGGCACCTTTGATCTTTGTGCCCTGCTGGCACTAGGGGACACAGCTGCTCTGGGCAGCAGCGTGGTGCTGTTGGCTCTGCCTGACAGTAAACTGTGTTTAGTGGCCCCCATGTGTTCCTGAACCTCTTCTAGACTCACAGATCTTCCTTACAGGAAATACAAGTTCTGCTGATCTTTGGCTGCGCTTTGTGGTAGCAGAGATTTGTGAACTATGCTGGACTACATGAAGGGGAAATGTTTTCTCAGCACCACTTTTCTCCCTGCAGCCATGTGGAACAATGTGAGCCAAGGGTGAAGAGAGTGCTAGCAGAGGTGTAGAACAATAAGGTTCCTGGCCTCAAAAAAAACCCAAAGAATAAAAATTTTTAAAAAAGGAGCCCTGAGCTGTCTTTGTATTATTGTATGATTGATCTGCTTATACCTGTGAAACCATCTTCTTTGACAAATCTATTTTCCATCACATTATTGTTCTAAAAAATGAACTACAGAACAGGATTTTTCCCCCATATGTAGCATCTTTTTTTTATTTTTCCTTTTTTTCTGGCTAACACTTTGACAGTTATTTTGAAAGCAGATTAGTTATTGAAGGATGCAATACTGAATGATGTGTGTCACTCAGAGCTGAAAATCACATTGAACTCTGTAGGCACAATGGCATTCTTTTAGCTAGAAAATGTGATATGTTGAAAGGTAAAAAGTCTCTGCCTGAAAAGGAATATGATCCTTTTTATGTTCTGTAAAGACTGAAAATCCAGTGTGAGAAAATGTCCCCTAGGAAAAGAATACACGCTGAGGTTTGTTATCTTACCATAAGTCAGCATAAGCCAAAGGTTACAAAAATAAACCTTTTTTTTTTTTTAAATCACTGATGGATGCAGGAATTGGGAAGTTTTACTTACACCCAACTTTACAAACTCTTACTTTAGTAAGTAGTTGTCTCCTTATATTTTTAGTTGTCTCCTTATGAGTCCTATTTTCAGTCTTCCATTTTCCTTAAAGAAAGTGTATAGCTTTATATTAAGAAAAAAGGTAACAACTATTTTATATTCCACCTTTGTTTAGCTCTGTATTGCCCTGTCACCTCCTGCCTGACTATTCTTCCTATGTTGCTTCAGCCGTTGCACTAAAATATGAGCCCTTTATGCAAGTGCATTTCCTGAATTCTGAATTACATTAATTGCCTTTGGAATATCCTCATGATATAAACAACATGCATACCCACAGAAAAGGATAAAAAATATAAATTAAAATTATATTAGTTATCAAAAGCATTAAGTTTTCTGAATGCAGAAATGCCAGAATGCAGAATGCCCAAGTGACAACAGCCTGCCCAAAGAGGGTAATCATCTTTTTCCAAACCATCTCAAAACTAATTGTTGAGAGCAAAGGAAAAGAAACACTTAGGGTGTGACTCGAGGGTTCAAAACAACACTCAGGAGGAGAACATTGTTTAGATAGCCTGTGTGATCCCTTAGGGCTTGGTTCCATCTCATTTTTTCTTGCATCTCCTTCTCATGGTTTTCCTCTTATCCTAATGCTTCAAATCTTTGCTCCACAGAATGAAAGACTCTAGAGATTCCTGATGGACTTATGAAAAAAATCAACAATGGAGAAAAACAATGCAGTTTTCCCTAATCTTGTTCTTGGAAACATCTGTACCATTTAATCTGAAACATTAAAACAAAAAATTCAGTCTAAGACAGACATGGAAAATATCAGTACAAACAGTTCAAATTTGGCAAGGTTAATTCAAATGAAAATAGAGCCTTATAAAGGGACCTCTCAGGAAACCTTGATTTTAAAATGGGGGCATTTAACAGCTGTGCATGTAATAAAAGACTATATAAAAAAAATAGTATAATGACTTTACATAACAAGGATCACAGAAAGGCAGTATGCATTATTTTGTGGACAGTACGGCCTTTCTAAGCACCATTTATATGCAAATAAGAAAAAGACTGTCCAGACTTAGAAATAATAATATTAGTAATGAAAAAATAAAGAAAAGTCTGATGAAAACCTCAGAAATCCCAGGTTAATCATTACTTTAAAAAGCAAAGGAATTCAAGGAGTCAGTCCGTTTTTAATTGCTGGCAGTAATCTGCATGAGTGGGAATTTTGTCTAATGCAAAAATCCACAAACTGGTGATGACCAGCTGCCTTAGTCTGCTCAGAAGCACTTCTTTTTTTTTGCCATACAAGTAGGACACTGCAGCTCAAATATTATTTCCGTCTTAACAGATGAACATGCAAACTCAAATTCTATGAGATGACACAGACGACTAAAAAACTTCCTAGGCAAACCACTGAGAAATGCATTAGGTATTAAGTGGAATGCATTTGCAACAAAATCCACTATCTGTCAGAGTTCGTGCACAAAAGGAGAGAAAAATATTGAGAGCAGACAGAAGTATGAGCCCTGAACATGTACCAGGGGAAACCTCAACCTGAGTACAGGTAAAGGATCATCCAAAAGGGACCAGCCCACAGAATCTCTGTTACACAGCAACTGAAGAGGAAAAGCTGATGGAATTTACTGACATAAAAGACCACTGAGCGTCCTGGGAGACATGGAGAACAGTGCTATGCTTTAAGAAACCCCTGTGTTACAGGAATATTTCATAGAAAGCCTATTTTCTGTCTAACACAGCCTCTGTGCTTGCAGCCAGCATGTAGGCTAAGCAGTGGAGCATGGAGGGAAATAACTAGCACTGCAGAATTAACCCACTGGAGAGCTGCTCTGCATTCCCACGCTTCAACAGCCCTTGCCCACGGGACACGGCGAGGGGGGCATCTCACAAACGTGATTTCCTCTGCTACTGCACGCACAGGAGTCAGAAACAACAGAAAGGAGGCTGCATCTGCATGCCACCTGGCTGCCCTGGAGTGGCACAACCTCACTGACCTCTCCAGAAAACAAGGAATCTCGCAACCTTACCTGTGCACATTATTATCAGTGGTTAGCTCAAGGGAGAACCATTTTAGCCAAGGCACTAAGGTTTCTCTCACTACTCCTAAGCAGGTATAGAAAAAGCAGTCAGGCTCACCAGAAGAGAGTACGAGATTGCTTGCCCCAGGTTAAGTCCTTCAGAGGAGTGTCTTGTAAGAGTTAGCAGAGCAGCACCTGTCCAGCATCAGATGCTAGTCAGCTGCAGCTAGCTGGAGAGGGCCCTGAGAACACACAGTACTGACCTGCTCAGTGATGCAGGGCACGAGATATGGCTCGTGATAGATAACATAAGTGAGGCTTGTGGTAAAGAATGAAACTCAAACTCCCTTCTCCCCCTAAAATCTGTAACGCTGACACCTTAGTTCAAAAAAGGAAAGGGAAGTTTGTATTTTACAACAGTGACATTTACAGTCCCTTGTGCCTAACGAGGCTGTCCGTGTCAGATTCCTAGCTGGATGAACAGCACAAAATCAAAATCAAGGCGAACACATTTGGCAGTATAAGCCTCCCCACAAACAGGCAAGTACAGACCCTATATGTAAATAAACAGTGCTGAAAGCAATTGCTCCGAGTGAACAGAACGTGGCAGGTCACAAGAGCCAGCCACCCTCACCAGGGGGATTTGCAGGAAGGCTCCTGACCCCACACAAAATCAACAGTTCACATTCCCATTGAGATACCAGAATGCTCATATTGTACTTTTAAAATGGAACCATGCCTTTCTAACACGGACTGTTTCACTGTTCTTAAAAGTACAAACCAAATCAGATCAAATGTAATTTATATCTAGTTTTGCAAACCATTAGATCTTACCCAAATTAAGTAATTTCTAGCATAACAAGCTACCCTTTCCAAGATAGTCTGCTGTCACTTGCCACTTTTCTTGAAAGAGTTTTGGGAGAATATTGATTTTAGCAAATATGAAACACGATTGCACGAAAGACATTTTTTATGGTTTGCAGGAAACACAAAGCAAATAAACTGAACAAAAACCCCATTCAAGACCTGAAGCATTGTTAGCTTTGCAAAAAAACCCTTTTTAATAATTGCATTATATTTCCAAATATGTTGTCACTTTGATTTAAAATAATATGAAAGTTTTTATTTAAAAAAATATTATTTTACTAATCTGGTTGGGTCTAGTTATTTTTTTTCAATTGTAATATTTTTTTTTAAAATGACATCCTGAACACTTTTTGTAATCCACTGTGAGTTGTGTGTGACACTGCATGTGCAGAGAGGCATGAATCACTTTGCACACCAGCCACGCACGGTTCCTCAGATGTGGCTGTGCAGCAGACACCACCAACAGGAAAGCAGCTCCCAGTGATCCTCACATTCACACTTCACACCCAGCACTAAGATGAGATTTAACTAGGGCAAATGGGAAAAGCCATTAAGCAATATAAAACTGTGACTACCATTTGAAATAGAGCTTCATAAGACCCTAAGAAACCATGTGCAATTATCAGGTTGTAAAAGAGGCTGAAATGCAATTGGTGTTGATATTTCTTCTGAGACAGTTGGTTTATAGAAGTGATTAAATGTGTGTTTGCTGGAAGGATCCCAAAGGAGACAGCAGTGGAACAGAAATCCCCCTTCCTTCCAATTTTTTTTCTCAAGCTGATCTACCCACTACCAGCTGATCCACAGCTTGTAGATGAAATGTGTACCTTTATATTGTAAATATTCAAACTTTGGTAAGAAGAAAATGCAAGCTCTTTTACCATACAAAAACCCTGAATTTCCATTATAAAACTGATAACTATATTAGCCAAGCTTCTTGGCAGATAAATCTAATGGGATGATACAGAGAGGACTTTAATGATCTGCCTGTTTAATTAGAGGTATGAAGTAACTGAGAGATGTTAGATTATCACTTAATTTGGCTCATCTGGTACAGAAATCTGCACTGTACCCCTCTGTGAGTGCTGGAAATGGATATGAAGGGGTGAGTTCAAAGCTTCTGCTGTTAGCACATAGCTCTGTGGCCTTATACAGCATTTATGTAGAGTGTGGTGTGTTTGTATGCTGTGCTTGACCTCTTCTGGGGCAAGTGGTGATGTATGTTCCTATCTCCAGGGAGTTCAGTCTGGGAAGGGTAACACAGCACCAGTGCCTGTTCTGTCTCTTGATTGTCTTCTCTTCAGCCCCTGGCAGTGAGCACGCATCATGTGAAGTCAGTCACACATAAGCAAAGGGCAATACCAGAAAAACTGAGTGTTTAGGCTCCTGATCCTGGTCTTGCCATCTGAGACCTGGTAGAAACTGTAAAGGATTCAGCTAAGACATTGGCCTGTGCACTCCACTGCATGTTTGAAGATGTTGGAAGCCTCCAGCCCCGTGTGGCTGAAGTGGTGCATTTGGTTTCGTGTTTTTTTTAAAGAGGATTGACTTTTAAAGCAGCAGGTTCAGATCCACCTCAAACTGAAGCATGTTGACTGGCATCTACTTTTCTCAGGTTCCCAACAGAGGCTGCAAACACAACAGGCCTGACACTGGCACCCCGAGTCAGCCTCTCCCTGGGCTCTTTGTCCTGTCCATCATGATGCCATTGGGCAGGTTCAAGAATGTTGGTGCCTGTACTTGTACTCAATTGCCCGTTTTTATCCAAGGAAAAAGGCAATAGCATTAATGCAGTCTATTCATTATTTCTCCTAGGGGATCTGAAATTCATTTAGAGAATTTTTCTTGCTGGTTACAGCAGTGCTGCAAAGACCAGACTTGGTCAGGTCTCCTGTCCTTATCTATAATGTCTTGACTGCTATGTGAAGACCTACTGGAACAGTATTTTGTCTACATATTCAGCAGGCATCTGGATAAAGACATCAGGATGTCTTTATGAGTCACAGGCAAGAAAAATTGAATGTGCTCTTGATAAATTCCTGAGCTATGTATCTTTTTTGCCAATTCTTGTTTGCAAGTCAAAAAAAAAATAAAAATCCTACATTGATATCCACCATTGTCAATGTTCTAAGCAGGTCATCCAATAGAATTTGTGAAGATGGTTCAATAGTCAGGCTCATTGTTCCATTTTTTCCTATCTTAAGTGACAGCTGTTCTTGCATACCCCCCTCCTGACTGCACCCCTTCCCCAGACAGTTACAGCATCACTTCCTACCCAGTGCTGACATGCAGTCCTCTTGCAAGGATGTAATAAGAGACCAGGGGGACAATATAATTTGATTTAACAATCTACAGGGATTGCAAGTAGTTTTTCCTCAAACAAAAGTGTTTTCCTGTCTCCAAGGCACTTCTATTCCTACACCTTCACTGCAGGCACAGCTCCTTTGGACTGTCAGCTGCGACCATCTATTGGCTCAATTCCCAGTCATTTGGTGCATCTCTCTGACACCAGAACACTGTGAAGCAACACACTTAGTAACTCAAACCTAGATTTTGCAACTGATCCTTTTTTTTGTCGCAGTGGGCCCTTCCACTGTCAGTAGTCAATACCAAGATCAGACATACCTTGTCTCTAAAAACCCTCGTCTTTCCTCTTATACAAGCCTTCTTCCCCAAAAATTATTTCAATCCACTTTCTATCTCTTTTCTTTGAAGTTTCTCCTCTCTGGGCCACACACTGCCCTTTAGATAGTGGCACTTAGCCAATAACATATGAGAAAACTTTTCAAGTGCTGGCTTTTCCTCATCTATAGCCTCCCAGATCCTGTTCTTCCACATACTAAAGCCACTGGCAAAATTCCACATGACTTCAATGGAAGCAGAATCAGGTTGCTGATGGATAACTGCACTTATTTCACCAAATCCCAGCAGATACAGGGCTGGTAACTGTGTGGGCCAATTATTTCTCTCTGTTGCATTATAACAGTGCTACAAGAGTATCATAACTGTATAATGCCGTACGTGTCTCTAACACTGTTTTTTAAATCTTACATGAAGTTCTTGGCTTCTTCCATTTTATTTCTTTCTATTTCAGGTTCATATGCCAACAACCACTTGCAGAAGAAAAAAAGACTGACTCTCTTGGCCAAATTAAAAAGTACATTCCTGATATGGCATCCAGCTGAGAACTTGAATAGGAAACAATATACCCAACAGGCATCCTGTGTCTTCCTCCAACCCATCATCCCACCAATTTTCTGTTCTCTCAACACACTCAGACACTAAGCATCAGCAGTTCCTTTGCAGTATAAGCTTAGTCCAAGGTATTTTATTACCTTAACCGTTTGTTTGCAGCGTGCAGCCCTACCAAGTCACTGCTGAAGAGAAAGGAAAATGGCTGAGTACAGCAAGCTGGGCTGAGCATCAGCCTAGAGTGTGTGCTGGACTATTTGTGACTCAGAGATTTATGAAGTGTCGCTGCATCCTCCTCTCAGTGCACTGCTTGCTTGCTGCTGTTCACCTAGTTCTGTGCAGTTAATGTCAAGTGCTGGTCTGCTCACAAGAACTTCCCTGCTGTTGGCCTCCTAAAGTGACAGCCCTTTCCTGCAGTTCCTCTCTCTTGTCCTGCTGCAACAGGACACTCCTGATGGGAGCAAACGCAGGACTCCTCGCAGGAATGTTTGTCCTTGATGCACCTACAGCCTCCAGGAAGACTTTCAGGCCTTTCTGAACAGTCAGACATTTCTTTTGCTATGATTGGCAAGCTTTGCTGAGGTGGGGAATAAAAGCAGTCATATAGGCTCAATACTGGATGTAATCAAAATGGCCATCAAAGCAAACTCTAGAAGTGAATGCAAGCCATGGTAGTTAAGACCTGTGCTGTGAGTCTCCAGCAGAACACAGCAGCCCTGGGGCTGGGAGTTCTCCTCAATCTGTTCTGGAGCCAGGCAGTTAAACAGAGAAAGTTCGACTGCTCCACCAGAGATTTTGGTATGTCTTTAATCATCCCGAAGTGCATTAATTATGGAGACAAAAATCAAGTTCACTTGCCAAAATGTCATTATGGGAAACCTAAAATACAGTGAAAGGTAGAGCTGAGATTCCTGTAGACTTGCTTCATCACATATGTTTTATTTACCAATGAATTCCAATGAATGTGTTAGGATATAAAGAGTGCATTTTAATGGGATTATCCCACCAATATTTGTGAATTTGCAATGTTGAGTAATTTTCACTGTTGGTTTTTATTAGTAACATCCTGTTCAGAAGAGGCAACAGATCTGTCTATGCTCTACCCATTTTCATCTTGGGCCAAAAATGTTTTCATTTATTCCATCGCCAGATGAAGTGAACTGTTTAGTCAGTCAGACAAGATAGCATCACCACTCCCTCATAGCTGCCACATGCAAGTGCAGTTACATAAAAATCAATGTGCTTTTTCAGGTATTGGCATAAGCCAAAGACCCTTACTTGGGTTTTATTATAATTTTATTTTAACATAATAATGATCTGATGCAGCTTTTATTTTGCAAAATAATCACTGTAGAGTGTAGTTTGCATTTTGGAAATAAGAGCTACAGACCTTATTTGGAGTTCTAATAAAGCCCAGAACTAAACAAACCCCGAATTAAAAGAAACAAACCAACAAACAAACAGAAAAGGTCTTCAAGTTTTTAAGAAAAATCCGATTGTGACAGACTGTTTTTGTGTCCAGGGTCCATTTGGTACTCCATGGGAGACCTAGAGTTAGGGACCCTAGAGGTTTTACAAGAGCTCAGTAGTGTCCCACAAAGAATTCAAGAAAACTCTTGAATGTCTTCTGGATTCAGGTCAGCTTCACAGTCAGCTTGACATCTCTAATAGCTAAAACAACTTCATGGATATAAATGACATGGCAAGTCACAGGCCACCAAAGTCTGGCACTGTGTCACACGAGCAGTAAAGTGTGACACATCTTTGTCAGACCCATGGTCTCTGTGAGATGCTGTGCAGCTGTCAGACCTCAGTCTCCTTGCTTCAGAAGTCTTGGTAAATCAAGCACAAACCTCCTGACATTGACCACATACCTATTTTTGCCTCCTCAATGTTAAAAGAGCAAGACTGGTTTTGTTTCTTTTTTGTTTTAAATCTTACTGCAATTCTCCTTTTTTTTTTTCATTCCACTATCCCAGTCCCAGAGGAGACCCAGAAAGAATCCTACCCTACAGTCATAACAGGAACAAAAATAATTGCACTTTATCAGGACTTCTCCCTGTGGAGAAAAATCCTCTTTCACGCATTCTTTGACATTTAGGCAAAACTTCTAGCAGCTTCGAGCAGCCTGGAACCCCACTCTTGTTTTTGTACAGAATACCTGTGTTGCTGAGAGGCTACAAAGAAAGCCCAAACAACAACAAAAGGTACTCACGAGAGACTGAGAAAGAGGAGTCTGACCCCTGAGAAAGCATGTGATGCAGAGTTTGAAGCCAGAACTGTTCTCCCTCACCACAGAAGGGCACAAACCTCACTGTGGCACTCAGGCAATATCAGCAGGAATGCCAAAGGATATGCAATAATGAGGAACAGGAATATGTGCTTTTCTGTGCTTCACAATGGGGCAAGAGTTTCCAAAACAAATGTTTCGAAGGCAGAAATGCCCGTGCAAGCCACTGATGTATGTTAGCAGACTGAGAGAAAAATACCCAGCTGGGAATATGCTCTGCACTGTTATTTCTCTACAGGCTTTTTCATATTATATTCAAAGCCTAAATTCAGATGCTTAAAATTTCCTGCAGAACTAGAAAACTATGTGAATACAGCTGATTCCACACCACTTCACTGGAGTGCCTGAGGAACTGTGATGGCAACATCAGCTGAGCATCCATACAGACTCCAATTGAGTCAGCTCTGGAAAAGTCATTTATCCTTCAGCCCTTTGAGCCCCTCTGCATGCTGTCTTTCTCTCCCAGAAAGCCAGAAAAAAAAATATGGCAGAGATTGCTATTCAAAAAGACAAGCAAAGATCCTGTGCAGTCCAGTAATTAGCATAGTGAAATCCCATGGCCATGTTTGCATGTTTCTAAAGAATCTTACATTAGGGCTGCCACCTATAAAGCACAACACAGTGATTCTGCACAGCCACGACGATGTAAAGAATTGTTTGCTCATAGGAATGTCACTCCAATACATCATGGATGGCAAATAAACAGGGTAAGAGAAGGGCAGGGCGTGGGAAAGAAACAGCTGGACACCCCATGGTGAGATACAAACCAGCTGGACCATGCTACTGAAGGCATAAAGTCATTTCACCAGGACTGCATCCTCTCCACCTCTCAGCCTCTGCTACTGAAGGCATAAAGTCATTTCACCAGGACTACATCCTCTCCACCTCTCAGCCTCTGCCAGGCACCACAAAGCAAATCAATAACTTCACAAACAAAAAAAAAAAGTGAAAAACACAAACCGCAACCCTTGCAGCATTTTGATACTCAAGATAAGATTGTTTCATGTAAAATGGGGTCCCCATTTGTCATGTTAATGTGACTTAAATGACTCTTATCGTATGATGGTGGCTTGCAAGTAAAACTCAAAACCAGCACTCAGAACAACATCGCTACTCCTGGAATACTCAGAAACTGGCTACTCGCTTTCAGTAGTTCACAAAGGAAACTGCAACACCTCATTAGAGAAGTGTGTGAGAGAGGCATATCAAAACTACCTCAGGTTATAAACAGTGAGTAAGCAGCAACAGTTTCCAACAAGATTTGATCAGCCTGCACCCTTGGTCTTTGTTCAGATGTATTAACTATTCACAACAGACTATGAATTCTACAAAGCTAGCACTTTTCATCTGTTCACAGGTTGTAGAGAACTACAGTGTCATGATACAGGCATAGTTCAAGATCTTATGAAATAACTTCCCTTTTTTTAACATAGCCTGCTTAATATTAAAGTATTTAGGAAGAAGAGGAAAAATATTCTTATGAAATATAGCACTACATTATATAATAATGATATAAAACATTGTTAGGAATGATGCTGCATAATTATATAGCATAGTGTAAAGAGTCATTTTCAGAGAAAAAAGAAATATTAGGTTAACAGGACATGCAGCATTTTTGGGAAGTGATGGACTTCTTCCAGTCAACCCCAAATCAAATATTAGCTGTAGGTAGTTGGGAAATTGCTAGTGGCTGCTGTTCCATAGTGGATCTTCTTACTTTCACTCACATGATAAAAAGCAAGCCAGTAGGAATGAGAAGATAATTGCTTTTCATGTGACAGGATTTGTAAAAAATATTAAGACTGAATAACTTTTGTCATTGTTTACTTTCTTTACTTTAGAAGATAAACTAGGGAAAATAAGTATTTTAATAAGAACATTTCATTTGAGCATGAACAGAAGACTATTCTGTGACACTTGTAGGAAAAGCAATGACAAAGCCAAAGGGAGAACACTCCTTTCTTATCTCAGAGCCACAAAGCCGCCTCACTGGTTCTGTCCACATTCCTCTAGCCTACTCATTCATCTCTACTTATCTTTCTATTTTGAATGCCAAAATGTTAATTTTACCTAGCAAAACCCCCATCATTTACTCACTTTGAGCAGGAATATAAAATTTAATTTAGGTTTGCCTTTTTGGAATATTCAGCTGTTGAAGCCCAAAGCAGTTGTTAGCACTATCCTCAGTGGAGGAAGCGTGGGTTGAAGTTAGCATTTTATTTGATGAAAGACCTAACTTTGTGAGGGTTTACATTGGGAATATATACTTACTACAAATGCATACACACTATATTTGGAGAAGAGTGGAAAGACCATCTATCTACAAAGAATAACAAAATATTTCCATTTTCAACTATGAAGTTATACACTTGAATCAATCTGAGAGAAATGTTTCTCATTTAGACAAGAAAATGCTTTTGGAATGATAAGGACAAAGTTAGTTTCCTGAATGACCAGAGCTGAACTCACAGCTGGACTGTTCAAAGTTTATATTGTCTTTAACTGTAATTTTATAATCTCACAGGTTGTAAATCATAATTAATTTGACAGTCTGGCTTTATGTGGGTTGAGTTTTATATGCTGGCATGCTGTATTTGACTCGGGAGTTAAAATAAATTATAACAAAGCTCCAAATTCAAACAAGTTTCCTTCATGTTATCAAATCTTATCATGTTTTTAAAAATCTGCTTACCAGATTTAAAAGGTCAGCTGACTTGACTTCTCTTATTACTGTCTCCTCTGGAGTTCACACTTTGTTCACGCTCCTGGCATGAGCATTAGCAGGATATGACTTCTGTGAACTTACAGAGTTTTTGGAAAGAGCAACTAACTCATATCTTAAGACTGAAGAATAGCTTGAAGAGAAAAAAAAATGAAAAAGCTGAAATGTGCTACAACAATGTAGTGTTGTAAAAAATGTAAAAGTGTAAAGCTAAACCTCAACTTTGCAGCTTGATGCCCTTGTTGCAGCAATGCATTCTGCACCCTGTAATGCTTCCTTCCATCAAAGTTCTGCTACCAAAACTCTTCGGTTGTTTGTCAACACAGAAATATTTACTAGGATCTGGGTACTGTTGTCCCTGTCTCTCTCAAATCAACTTCAAATTTCTGTCACAGTGCAGGAGCTGCATCAACCTTCTCTCTGTGAACAGCAACCCATGTCCCATTCTTGTCTCAGCAAGAAGGAAGATACTTGACCCTCTAAACCTTTTGACTTTCTGTCTAGCTCCTTTTCTCCAAATAATTTCTTCTGGCACCGTTTCCCTCTCTCCAGCTCCAGGCCAATACTGAGCTGAATACTGAGTTCAACTCTCTGTCAGCACGGTCAGAGAAGTCCAGGAGAGCTCCTGCCCACACTCAGACAGTTTCCTCCCGACATTAACCTTTTGCCTTGGGGCACTTGTCTCCCAGGCACAGTCCTGTGACTGCAGGCAGTTTACCCTGCAGCCAGCCAGCACCTCTCAGGACTCTCACTGCACTGCTCTTCCTGCCTAGCACTTGATATGGCAACCAACTGAGGGAATAAAAAAGAAAGAGGAGGATCTTAGCAAAGGAAAGGGGTTCTTGACAGGTACAAATACCTGAGAGGAGGGAGCAAAAAAGATGGAGTCAGACTCTTCTGAGAAGCATGCACCGACAAGTGCACGGACAAGAACAAGAGGCAATGGGCACAAACTGAAATGCAGAAAGTTTCATTTAGATGGAAGAAAAAGCTTTTGTGTACTCTGAGAGCAGACAGAGACTTGAAAAGGAGCCCAGAGAAGTCTCAGAGCCAGTATTCTCACTGAACTGGCATCTCAACCTGGTGGGACTGTCAAGTTTTGTTTGGGCACATCTCAAGCTACCAGTCAGCGGGTGACAACCCAAACACCAGCTAGGTACATGCTGATGAACACAGAACCCATTCATTAGTGTGAAATGTCTAGAAATGTAGAAGAAATGCCAAGCTCCAGAAAGCAGAGAGATCAGCATGAGGTCTGAAAAGACTGCACATAATCTGGCTCTTGCTTTCACCTGCTCTAACTCGCATTCCCCATCCCTCACTCCTGGCCAGTTCTGACAAGTAGGGAACACTGATGTCTTGGTGCTGTCCTGTGGGGACAACAGTCCACCCAGAGGAACAGGAATGCTCTGATCCTACACTCTCAGCCTGGTACAGAGCCAATGACTCTTCCCTCCCACCTTCCCTCCCTGAGTTTGCATGAAGTACTTAGCTGCGTTAATTACTTGTGGCCTCAGGCTAGTTTATTTCAGGAGGACTGGCACTTTTCCATGCAATATGGAGGCCTGGTTCTCACTGGACACTTCACTCCCAGGGCCAGCTACAGCCTCCCCTGTCTCCAGTCTCAGGCACTTACTGTGTACTGGTTCTCAAGACAGACAACAGATGTCCTGAGTGTCTCAACTTCCTGGATTGTTGGAGACAAACACTACTGTGTCCTGCGTGTCACACATGGGAATGATTCCCACTCCATTCATAGTCAGCAGGACCAGAATGGCAGGTAGTTGCAGGGATGGAAATAATCAAAGACAGCACCTGGGTGAACCACTGTTTCTATGTTTTGATTTCCAACCATACTGAAATTATTTTTTAAGGTCATGCTCACAGTACACATAGTTCAGCCATTCAAGAACCAGCCTACAGCATCATTAACACGCTTCTGAGGGGCTAATACCAGTACAGACATCTAAACCTGCCTTAGAGGCAGGCAGATTTCCTCTGTGAGCATGTGCACTGTGAGACAAGGCCAGAACAGACTCTTTTCAGACATCACAGCCCTTCAGCAATCCAGCTGTCCCTGCAGATCTGAGCTGAGCACAGACTGTGGTTTCAACTCAGGCCACGGCCAGATCAATGATAGACCCTGTAGGAGAGTAAGACCTCGCACTTGCTTTATAGTATTTTACTCCCTTGATATCTGAGAGCTCTTGGAGGCAGAGCAATGTCATAACTGCAGTTTATGTGAAGAAAAACAAGGGAAGATAAGCTGAGCTACCAAAGAGCAGGCCAGGGGCAGAGCAGGCAGCAGAACCCCCTGCCTGCCAGGCTGCAGCTCCCACTGCCTTTGGAGCTGAAACCTGCTCCCTGCCCACACGCCTGGCCAAGCACCACTCCGGGGCTGTAAGCTTTTGATGGGTTAATTAGCACCAAAGCATTTTTTCTTCTGTGGTCTAGACATAGAAATATCCAGATTTTGTTTCCCTTGAAAGGCAGCCCATCCTGAAAACTATACTCAATCACCCAGTTCCATGTTTTTCTAGGGCCAGATGAGGCTAAACATGATTTTAAGATTTTTTTTTTTCCTTCCTTTAATGTTGTTTTTCCTTTCTTTTACTGACTAGCGGCTTGTTTGTTTTCTTTTGAGGACGATGCCAACTATAAAATAAAAAATGCGATTTCCAAGGTGGGGAAATTAGAGAATGTTGGATTTGCTGTTGCCAAGAAGTAATAATAATTCCTCGACTTAACAAATAAGTATGAAAATAAAGAAGGGATTATTAAATGTTATATAATTTCAATAATATTAAAGTGGAGAGAACTTTTAAGAGACTGACCTCTTTTTTTTTTTTTAACACTCTGGAGACCATGGGCCATGCTGTTCACTTAGTCATGGAGCTGAATTGTGTGGTTCTACCTCCTCCACTTGAACTATCCCAGACATCTCTGATGTAACAAAGCAGGATTTCCCCGTCACTCTTCTCTCCTTGCATGTAGGCAAGCACTGTATTACAGACCCAGGCCTCAGGCAGACATTATGGAATTAGATTTTATTTTTCCCAGAGGGTAGGGGCTTCATGTTTAATGGCTTCTGCCTCTACACTGAGTGGTCCAAATCCACATACTTCAATATCTGGTTGCATACCAACTCTAATAAAATTCAGAATGTTAATGCCACTGTCACTGTATTGAATTATTATAAACTTTAAATTGCAAATAGAAGTTTTTAAACACATTCTGGAAGCAGTTTTGCTAGTACACATACAAGAAATCCATGACAGTAATTTTTAAAAAAGATCTCATTGGCACTCATCTGGGGATTAGCTATGCAATTCCTTCCTGGTGTTCCCACTGAATAAAATGTTCCACATCTGTACTTATGAACTGCACAGGCCACACCACACAACTTCCCACGTTACAAGTCACCAACTGCTATAAACTGCTGCACTCCACTAATTTCACTTATTTTAGTTACGGACACATTGTCAAGTACATCCTACCCACCTAAGCAGTCATTTTCCCAGTAGTCAGAAAATCACTGGCCATCTGAGTGTCAAAGCTGATTGATCAAGACAATAGGATATTGCAGAGGTGTGTTGTGGTTTTTTAAAATCAGTTATTCACTTGTTGGCATAAACTGTGCTCTGGATTTATTAATAAGATGTTATCTTTTTATGTCAAACCTGTGTTACTGCATAATATAATGTACTGCCAGAAACAAATTAAATTCATGCACTATGATTCGAATATACAATATTAGGATTCACCCCAGACACTAATGCTTTTGGCACTTCACTCACATTTACTGGAGTTAAACACAGTATTGTGTTTCTATCAAAATCAAGTTTATGAATGCTGACATACAGTAGTGGCATGCACATTTTTAATCAGGACTTGAAAAACTTGCATCAATGACAATGCAAGTGTCCATGTGATATATCTTTACAAAAACATACTATCTTACCCCTAGGATAAATGTTCAGAAATGTAGTTAGTTTTAGCCACATTCAGAACACTCCTTCCCAGTCTGCTGTCTTAATTCCAGTTCTTTGCTAGTGTTACTGCCACAGCCACTGTGGAAATGAAGTGCTAAATGGAGCCAAAGGAGCTACCCAGATATGAAGAGCATGTAGTTTTATGGTTCTGCATCCTGATCTCATTTGCAAAGACACCCTCAACCCTTTCCCTTCTGGTTACTCTCAGGACAGACTCCTGTCAAAAATAACTGACAATCAAAAGGTCAAAGGTGGCAGGTCCTTCAGACAATGACATTTTTTCACGCCTTTCACTGTTGTAAGCACGATCCATGAGTGAGCAGGAAAACATGGATCACAATTTGGTTTTTGAGTTGATTTGATGTGGATGATTTCACATTTATTGACACTTCCAAGTCCTATTTTCCCCTCCTGTCTTTGATTGGTTTAATAAGGCTGCATTTCCATGGGGAAGAATACAAGCACTTAGCATACTGGGCTCCAATCTCACGTGTAAACTTAAGATGCTGGATTGGTACAAACTAGATTACAGCTTTATTTGCAGGTTCATTTTCCTCACCTATTTAAACACATATAAGTCTTATATTTCTAATGCAGAAGTGTTGTTCTGTATCTGAACAGCACCTTTCCTGCTGTGGATAACTAACACCAAACAATAAAATAATAACTTGCAGTACACATCTGTACAGTGTTATAAATATTGCTTCTCCAAAGGAAAAGTGGATATAGCTATCTATCTGGATATAGATATAGATATCTATCTATAGATAGATAAGAACTAGGGGCAAAGCCTTCACCTTAAATCAGTTCCTGAGGAAAACAAGCAGGACTCCATGAAGGCTTCCCTTCCATTCGAGGCCCTCTGTGGACAAGGAGGACAGAGAGCACCAGCCAAGCACAGGGATGCAGTGACCAGAGCCATGGAAGAGAGGACAACATGCTCAGGGCTCGGACAACATCTCCTGTGGCCAGCCTGTGGATAGCACTGGGATTTGCTCAAGGTTGGTCTGGGAAGGAAGAAAAGCTGTGAGCCATGTCACATTGCCAGTGAGTGCTGGAGAACAGGATATCCTACTGCAGAAACAGTGAGATCAGAGATGTAGAAGCACGTGCTTCCCTGCATGTGCCCTCTCCTCCCTTATCATCCTCAGAAACCTGCCAGCTTCTCAGGGCTCTGGCATTGGAAAAATAAGTAAATGGTCTCCTATTTCTTAAGTATTTTGCTTATGTCTAGGGCCAAGTCTGCAGAATTTCTCTTCCTTTCACCAGGTCATTCCCTGAAGCCATTCCTCAGCACTTTGCCTCCTTGACGAGTCACAGATCATTTGTTCATCCCAGCTCTATATGTCAATATCATCCACATCTGTCTCCTTATTTATTTTCCTAGCTACTCTTATCTCCTGTTATGGGCCCCACTTCTTGTGTCTTTTTACCCTTTCATCTCCATCAGCCTTATTCAGCATCTCTTCCCAGCAATCTCAGTTCATATCTTCAAGACCACCTTACTACCACATCTGCCCTCTCACTCCCAACAGCTCCAGTCTCCTTCTGCACCTCTGTCCATTTATCTCTATTTTACACAAGATATCTGGTTTCTGTCCACTTCCCTGTCACTGCCCTTGCCTGAGTCACAAGCTCAACTAGTTCTGTTCTCTCCTCCCTGATGTTCTTCCTCTCTTTGGGCTGAATCTTGTTCTTGCTCCCGTACAGGTTTAACTCTTTGTTTCCCTTGCCCTCCCCTGGCTCAGACATAGCACACATCTGTAGTTGCAAAGTCTTTGCCAAGGTGCAACATGGCTGTAGAGAGATGGATTTGGGGAATATTAAACTGTTATATTCAAGTAGGCCTTTGCAGAGTCCCTGTAAAATGTGCTCTTTTAGAGGCTCATAACTTGACCATATTTGCTCAGTACTGAGTGCAACAACCAAAGTTATCACTGACATGAAGCTTTTCCTCTCTGCCTTCAGCCTCAGCACCCCAGAAAACGTCACCTGTGCCTTAAGGCACTGGAGTTCTTCTAGAATTTTCCAAGGAAAAGTTTGCCACAGCTTTTTAGACATGGTCAGAACCAACATATTTTCCTCTAGTCTTATTTTTGGAAATGGCTGAACTGCGTTTTCCAAAATAATCAGCCTTGGGCAGACATCTGACATGGAAATTTTCATCCCAAACTGTAAGTTTGACAAAGTTATAAAGCAAGGAAAAGTCTTATTATGGGAAGAGTGAGGGCAGATAGACAGATAGCAACCACACCTGTGATACTGATATGCTATAGTTGACATCATATCTTAGTGTAGGTTTTCAAATATTTTCCATTATAATCCCTTAACTTCATAAAATATTACTCTTTTTTTTTTGCCAAAGACTTCCATGATTGGTATTATCCAAAGGCTTTTTTTTTTCCTGGAGACCATCTAATTAAAAAAAAATAAATCTGAGGTATGCATGTGAAAAACAAATGTATTGAACATTTTGCCTATCGTTAGAAGTTTTTTCAGGACGACTATTCAACGATGGCTAAACAACAAAATATGAAATCTGGCCTTTGAATATCCTGTAGTGACCACTACCTGTCTGGATAAACTGGGAAGGACAGGAAGGAGAGGAGGGGAAGATCACCACATTCAGCTTGTCCCCCCACACCCGAAGACTAAAGTGAGGGACTTTTCTGTAATTCCGGGAATTCCCCCTGTGTGTAAATCCACATTTGCCTCCCCTCTGTCACCAAGTTGAGAATGAACTCACAGCCTAAACTGCAGTTCTGAGCTCCAACTGAATCTCCACTGTCTAGGACATTCTCAGATGCTGTATTTGTAAGTGGGTGGTAATTACAAATGAGTTCTGATAGGTGGCTGTCCCTGAAGTGATGACTGTATCTGGAGGACCTCACTCAGCCACCGAGAAGAGTCATTACCTGTACACAAACACATCACTGCCTTACTCTCTGCTTATGAGAACAAAAATACCAGATGACTCAAAGCCATTTCTTTCAGTTCTGAAAAAGAGAACCAGCCCACCATGCTGCCTTTATCCTTGGTGTTCATCTGTTCTTATAGGGAGAAAGTGTTATCTAGTAAGTTGGTTTCTGTACAGTCTAGAAAGTATTTTGAGGGAGGGTACAAAATACAGTGTGGAAGAGGAATCTGGAGGACCAAGCTCTATTCCCATGGCTAGGACTAAGATACAGCACAGCTTGGACATTGTTCTCTGACTGAGAAGATGCACACTTTTGGTTTATCACTGAATATACAATGCAAGAAATAGTGGGGTAAAAATGTTAGAACCTTTGGTGTGGGAAGACCTAAGCAGTTAATTTCCCCACTCTGTACCTTCTTCTTTTCCTTTCCTCCATAGTGTACAACATTTGCCTTTACTTGAATGCAGCCCTATGCAAGACCCTCAGCTTACAGCATAAATGTAGATCAAACAAATCTATATGGGAAATTGCCTAGACACTTGTGCATTTATTTTTTTTTAAGTAGGAATCACTCTGCCTACCATAAACAGCCTGTTCTACTTAGCACTTGCCATCACCCAACCTCTTCAGGGCCACAGTCCACCATACACTGCTTGACTGGAATTAAGCACCTTTTTTTCTAGTTCAAGAAATTCAGGCATCGATATTTTAGAGATACAGGTTAATCTTTTAATTTGTTGAATTTCATTTTATTTAGGAAGACGTTTTTCTCTACATCAGAATCCTGTTCAATGGACTTTGCATCTGCAGAAGCAGCCAGCAGTTCAGCAGACTACCCAAAGCAATGTGTGGGAAACTGTGACATTCTGAGAGGCAGTGTGATCAAATAGTAATTGGTATGAGTTTGGGGCATGGCTAGGAATGTCTGAGCATACACACTCCCAAATTCTCCACCTTACACAACAGATGAAAAACCTGTCACTGATGTGCAAGTGTACATGGTACATGGTACCCATGGTTAAAGAGTTACACTATGCTTTGGGAGGCAAGGTTCTAGGCTGCAGAAACAGGACAAATTTGGGATAAGCCACAGTTTTCAGTAAGCTGTCTGTGCATTGTGTACACAGAAATCCACACTACATCACACCACTTTGCATCCTCTGTGTTCTCCACGTTTTCTGTGCTGCACATGTGAATATACTTGCAGTACCAGGTGGATTTATCATAAATAACTGCAGTCACTTAAGGCATTGGGGTGTCCAGGCTTGGCTGATTGTATCAGCTTCTTCTGTAGTCAATGAAGGGAGACACCTCAGGGAAACTGATTAGATCCTAGCAGAGATGTTAAAGTAGAATCAAAGCCTTCTGGAACTGTTGCTCTGCTGATCACATGAAAAGCCTATATAAGGAGATAGACTAATTGTCTATATTGTAAAACAGTTCATGTTACCTGAAATAAATACTCCCCAGCATGTGGGCATCTATACATGCACACTACAGACACCTTCTTGATCTACTCTCACTTAAATCCTGTATCCCTGCTGGTCAGAATACTTCCAGCTTACTAATACATTCTGAAAGATGAGCATCAGCCAACAATTTCTTTTTCCAGGAACATTTTTACTGTAGCTTAGAGTGGAATCAGGCTAACACTGAGCAGTAAGTGGCAGAAATATTTATTTTGGCTCCTAAATATGAAATTTAGCTCATTCAGCATTCAGAGATGTTGGCAGGAGAAATGGCATAGCGAAAGCTTTGATTTTTAAAGAGTGTCTGCCCCACCTGACACAAGGGAAAACATCAAGAAGGCTGCAAAGTTCAGAGATGAACAGAATCCAAGCTACGAATGCATTCAGTACCTTGAAAATGACTGAGGTTGATAAAAGAATGCTACAGAGTAACAACAATAAATTGCTTTTTCATGAAAAAAATATATTGTCAGTGACAGGATAGTACCTACATGTCTGTCAGCATGAATCTCAAATTCCCTGAGGTTTCTGAGGAAGATATGGTTTCACCAAGTATTTCTTCCTCGCATCTTACCTAACAAATACCAATATAATAAGAATACTCCCTGTGAGACAAGCTCCCAGACTGTAGCTGGATCATTCAGACACCAGGAGAAGATTCTGCCACGGTCACCCAGCCAGCAGTGAAAGTCAAATGTTCTCAATTTCATTGGCTGTGCAGCTCGCAGAAAGTCCTCTCTCCTTCCCTGCAGCATTCCTGTCACTGCCATTCATGTCCTTGGTTCAAAATCTCAGGTGTTTTTTCTCTGCTGCCATCATCCATCACTACTCGCTCTACATGGCCTTTTCTAGCCTCAGCACCTTCACTGTGTCTTTTGGACCTTTCCCTGGACTTCAGTGCAACCTCGTTCTCCCTTTCTTACGGAGGTTCCTTCTAGCAGCTCTGTCCCCTTGCTGGGCTGGGCTGGGCAGATGGAGTGCTCCCTTCCTCATGTTCCATCCACTCTGCTGTGGAGGGCTCAGGATTCATTACTGTGCTCAGCCCCACTCGCAGAAGGTGTGCTTTTCCTTGGCATTCTGAATCCTACCATTTACAAACTGCCCCCTCAAACTGTGAAGACCTTGGATATTTCTTTGGCCTTTGATGAGTTTCTTCCTATCTTCTACAACAGATAAACCATCTTGCCTACAAAGACATTGATTTTTTTTTCAAATGTTTGCCTTTGAAAAGCATCAAGTTTCCACTGGGTAGCAGAGCACATTTTCAGAAGGAGGGTACTGCTATTAGCACTATTTTTCACAGCCGTATACATGGTATATGCATTGTCATATTTATCATCCTGTTTCAGGAATCCAGACTGCACCATTTTTGGAAAACCACAACACAACAGGTAATTGCTTAGTGGAAGAACAAACATCATTTTCCAATTCCTTGACTACTCCTGCCTGCAAAGGTTGATCACACAAAACTGGGTTAGGCTCTAGGAACAAAAGATAGAGTACTGAAGCAGCAGAGGATGAAGTAAGCTGGACACTGAGATGGCTTAACGAGCATCTTTAAAGTCCTACACTGGCAACAGACAATTCAATTTATAATTGTTTTTTTGTCAGATGTTTTCATTAAGTAGGATCTATGCTGCAGGCTGTGCTGGGCACTGGGAAGGCAGCAGCATAGCTCTTGTAACAAGAAGCAGGAGCAGCACATGTTTTGTGTTCAGCCCTTCGCCTGACTCAACAGCAGCACTGAATGGTCCTGCTGGGAGCCACATCCAAAACTTTTTGGCCAGGAAGAACACTAGCAGAGTGCCAATGTCTGCAAAGGTAAAGAGTGAACAGAGGGGCTCAGAGAGCTGAGAGGATGCAGAGAAATATCCTGTGAGGGAGAGGGTAAATTACCCCTTTCAAAGAGGTACCAAGTGCCTGGGCTGGGGAAGGTTCAGAGAAGTAAACAGAACTCTTTTGCAGATGGAAAATTAAGTTAATATCTCTCACTTTAGATCAAACCACATCCTATTTTCAGGATTGCTGAGTCTACCCACATTAAACATGCATCTGGCCCACTGTGCTTTTCTGTGCTCGTAGAAGTGAGCTATGTTCCTATTTTCTACCATTACAAACTGAAAAAAATTAGCATGACAGGATAGGACAAAGTTTCCAGAGATGACCTAAATGCATAAAATCCCTTTAAGTTTTAAACAAGTTTGATGTTTAATCACCTTGACACTTTAAATCCTATGCTCAGCCTGATAGAAGGCAGATCACAGACTAAGCAATGGCAAAGTATTTCTACATGTTCCCACTTGGATTTATTTTTGAGAATCCATCTCATCTTGCTTTGTTTATTTTTTTCAACTTAAAACAAAGAGCAAGACTCTCCTCTCTAATTGATTTGGAGCTGCCCAAGATCATTCTTGTATCCAGTGTAATGACTTACTGTGCTTTACTGTGTACAGGTAACTGAGCTAACATTATAGGCCTGTCAGGCTGGAAAATGGAGATTATCACTCTTCACCATACACCTGAGACACAGGGCAAGAGCCTTTTTTCTTTTCTTTTAACAGAACCTGCAATAGACAAACTAGAAGGTTGTTTGTTTGTTTGTTTTTCCAGAGATAAGTAGTCCTTCTAGGGAGATCAGGAATCCCTGAATCAAGATTTTTTTACAAGTGCACTTGAGAGAAAGTGAGAGACTGAAAAGAAACTGGTCCCATTCCCATGACACCCACCCTGCAGTGATAAGATCTCCTCTCAGTCTTCTCAGGCTACACAGCACCAGGTCCCCAGCATTTCCACATGTCAGACATGCTTCAGTCCTCTCATCCTTGTAGCTCTCTGCTGGACTCTCTCTAGTAGTTCCCTGTCTCACTTGAACTAGGGAGCTCAGAACTGGACACAGTGCTCCAGATGTGGTCGCACCAGGACAGGGGGGGAGAAAGAACTCCCCCCCAAACCCTTCTGGACACCCTTTTAATGCATCTCAGGATACCATTGGTCTTCTTACAGTTTTGTATCATCAGCAAACCTCCTGAGGGTACACTCAGCTCCTTGATCCAGGTGTGGGTGAGTATGCTGAACAAGACTGGACCCAGTACTGACCTCTGGAGAGCACCATGAGCTGCAGGCCTCCAACTAGACTGCACCACTGATCACAGCCCTCTGAGCTCTATCAGCCAGCCAGTTCTCAGTGTCTCATGTCTCACCTAACCCACAGTTCCCATGCCTCCCCATGAGGACTGTGTGGGAGACAGTGTCAGCAGCCTTGCTGCAGGCAAGGCAGACACCATCCCCTGCTCTCCCTGCAGCCAGGCAGCTCAT
>JANHGL010024979.1:0-12681 GCA_024611195.1 Ceyx melanurus | reverse complement strand
CTCTTCTCTTCTCTTCTCTTCTCTTCTCTTCTCTTCTCTTCTCTTCTCTTCTCTTCTCTTCTCTTCTCTCTCCTCTCCTCTCCTCTCCTCTCATCTTCTCTTCTCTTCTCCTTTCTCTTCTTTCATTTGTTACTTCTAAGTAGCAAACAATAGAATGGCAGGAAAAGGTCTGAAGTTGAGGCAGAGCAGGTTCAGAGTGGATATTAGGAAAAAATTCTTCTTCAAAAGGGTTGTCAAGCCCTGGAACAGGCTGCCCAGGGAAGTGGTGGAGTCACCATCCCTGGAGGTATTTCAAAAACATGCAGATGTGGTGCTGAGTGACATGGTTTAGTGGTGGACTTGGCAGTGTTAGGTTAAGGATTGGACTTCATGATCTTGAAGGGTTTTTTCCCAACCTAAATGATTCTGTAATTCTATAAATGACCTGACAATGGCTATTAAAGAGGACCATGTGATTTCATGTCATTTTGTAATAATTTTAGTGCTTGTATATTACGTTTACCTTGAACTTACTGCTTCTCAAGGTCATATTTCTTAATAGCATCATTATATAGCTTAGTGCTAGGGAAAAGAAATTAGTAGTTTTTTAGTTTTCAGACTGGTAGGTCATGAAAAAGGTTCTATCAGATTTTTGATACTCTTCCAGGATTTATGTAGGCAAATACTGGAGTCTTATGCCACAGTTCAATAAATTTCTGTAACAACCCTTCCATTTATAATGCTCTGCTCATTGACCTTATCAGTTATGTTCATACATCTGTTTGTGGGGTCATGTGGCAAATTATTCGTCTAGCAAATGAGGTTGCAAAAAAAAGTGTTTGCTTTTATCAGTAAGTTCCATCACCTCTTTTGCCACATGGCCCCACAAGTGTTTGCATGTATTTCAAGAGCATGATGGGTGCTGGTTCTGTTTATTCTACCATTGATGCTAAAACCAGTGTTCATTAAACTACACCCTTACTTGTAAATCTTTAATTTAGGCAACAAATACAGAGTAAAGATTTTATTCAAGATTTTTTTTCAAAAGAACAACCACAACCTGAACAAAAAGTAGTGAAATAATATAGAAGGATAGATTATGGAGTTGTTAATAGCTAATTGGTTTGGGTATTTCTTTAAAATGACCTTTTTGTGTGTTGAGTTAGCTTTACTTCTGGTAGCACATAAATTGCCAGCTCTCAAGATCAATGAATAGGCAGCACAGTTATAGGAGTTACTCTATACTCTGTTTTTCTGGGTTCTTATGTTACTCTGAAAGAGAAAAAAAAAATGGCTAGAAAGCTTGTATTGCTTTTTATGCTTTCACTTCCATAGTTATCCAGCTGAATGGAAAGCTGTTCATGCAGGCAAGTTCAGTATGTTTAGGCAACCTCTGTTATTAAAGTAATTATGCATATATAGAACCTAGTAGTTGAAAGCAGCAAGACTTTGTAATCCTGGAAACTGAGATTGTAGCAGTTCTTAATACGTGTTTTTTTCAAGGAGTAATAAGGAAATAAACACTGGAAATCCATAAGCTTGGAGTTTCAGGTTTGAATGGAGACAGCAGGTGGAGCTGAAGGAGTTGTGCTTTTCAACCACTGCAGAAAGAAAAGGATATGAATGAATCAAAGGCAAGCAAAGTGCAGAGCTTTTGTTGTTATTTGATAAAGAAAAAATCCTGAAGGCTACAGTCATGTTGCCTTCTAAAGAAAACGAAATTGTTGGAAATAAACATAAAGCATGTATTAGAAAGTGATGAGAAAATAGGATTTGTCTGTGTTTTAAACATTGAGCTGAAGAGGTGGGGTTTTTTGTTGTTTTTTTTTTTTTGAAAAAAGTGTCTGCAGAATTTTTATATTAAGATTTTTGCATATTTCATGGGGAGGCCTGATGTGTCAGGGGTCAGATTTTTGTTTCTTAATTTTTCTGTTTGATTTTAGAAGACATGGTCAATTAAGAACGAACTAGGTTTGCATTTCAATTTCTTTCTTTTTCAGTTCATTAGAAGGATAAGATAAATGTGCAAGGAAAGCTTTTCATACAGTATCCAGGAGGAATAACCAATCCAGTTTTCCATTCAGTTTGGTTATGCATTTCCTAGCAATCTGTGTCTGAAGGCTATGGATTATTTCAGAGTTCTCAGTGCTGGGAGTGCTGCCAGAGAGATGGTTTATGCAGCATGGATCTTTAGCCATGGCATGCAAGTGCTATTGGCTTAGAAAACTCCATGTTTCTTTTCCACAAAGAAACATTAGGTGGCAGGTAGCACAAATAAAAAAGTAGATGTAAACAAAATAATTATATATACAAGTACAGAAAATAGAAGAGAAAATGTAAAGAATATTGAAGTGTTTGCATGATTGTGATCTAACTTTGAAAGCTGCTACTCCAGTTTTATTTTTATAGTTCATATAATTTGAATGTAATATAATTTGAATTTAGTTTATATAATTGGAATGCCTCATAATTAATAGACCACAGTCATACATGGTTTTAAGGAGAAAAATACAATTGACTGTTTTAGAGGGACCTGTATTTATATTTTACATTTTGCTAGGTCTATTATTTGGAAAGTTTTTAAATCTCATGAGTGCAAAGAAGGCTGCACAGTTACACAGTAATGAAACAAGACAAAGATTTACAGCCTTGGTGTGCAAGGGAAGCTTTTTTCTCCTAAACATCTAGATTATTAATTTAATTCTAAAGAAATTAAGCAAAACAGAACATCTGAAGGAATTAGAAATAAGTTAAGGTGAGATGTCCTGGATGCTGCAAAGTAAACCAGTATTAGACTAACAAAGATAGTGATGATATTACTATAGCTAAAGTCAGTATGTTGCAGCATTCTAGATGACAGCTATGGATTGTTTATTCTAATGTGAGCTTTTCCAGCTGGTAAATGAAATCTCTACCCTACCTACTTGCTGTTACCATCTCTCCTCATTTCTGTTGCATCTCTTCACTCATTTAGACCATGGATTTCATGGATTTCTGCCCCTGGTGATGGCTGTAGATCTTTTTCACTTCTCATGATAGTTCAAGGAAGGGAAATCAAAGCAACAAGGATTTATTTTCTTGTTCCCATTGGAAGTAGATGAGGTGACTCTTTTTCATTCCTGCTAGACAGCAGAGGATCTTCCATCATCAAACTGAAAAGAAGAAGATCATCATGAGCTTCTGTGCTGTTGGACATTCAGATCATCCTTTGCCTTTTTCTTCCTGACCTGAGACAGGACTCTGGTCCTTGGGCAGAGGGAAGTAAAACATGCGGCAGGTCAGATGTGGGGCTGCTCAGACCAGCATCCACTCAGCTTTTGGCCAAGAACTAAAAGTAGCTTTTGGAGTTGTTCTGGGGTTTTTTTAGTCAGTTATTTCAAAGGACTTAACTGTTTCAAGAGCTGTGCTTTTATTTGTGTTGCTGTCTGCTGCACACAATCTGCCATAGCCCTCCTGGAGATGTTCTGTTTTCCAGTTGTATCTAGAAGTGAATTCACAAGCTAAGTGAGTGATCAATTGGAATTACTCTGATACAGTCTTAAGGATCTTAAGTCTGCAGCAGGATTAATCTGAAGGGGAATTTTCCTCTTGGAAGTACTTTTGAAGACATGTCATTAGACACCTTGCTGAGCACTGTCTTTAACAAGTGGGGTTGGATTTTGAGTGACTTTTTTGCAGTTATCTGGAGTCATGCTACAAAGTGTTATGGCAGAACAGGAATTGGCCTGTACATCATAGAATCATTTAGGTTGGAAAAGACCCTTGGGATCATCCAGTCCAACCATCAGCCCTACTCTACAAAGTTCACCCCTAAACCATGTCCCTCAAAACCACATCCAAAACAAATCTTTCAAGTCACAGGCATGCAATAGCAAAATCAAAGTATAAAGTGACTGTATTGTTTTATTTTGCATTTTTACACATTTTATTACCTTTCTTATTTGAAAAACTGTGAAATACATTCAGACCTAGCTTCATACTGTAAAATAGTTCCTATTTTTTTGTCAATGAAACTCCCCAATTTCTAATTTAAAATATACCCGTGATGAATTTAATAAATGAAGGAAAGCTCAACTGAATGTTATGGTAAACTATTTATTTATTAAAGCAGACATGTCACAATCAACAGCAACTCCAATGCTAGCCAATTAATCTTCAAATATCACAGTCCAGCAAATGAAACTTCTGATTGCATATTTATTAACAAGGTATGGAACCTGAAGATAAATATTTAAAAAAAAATATTTTTCAGTAAGTTTTCTTGTTGCTTTGGCTACTCTTGAAAGCAATTGCACAATAGTGTTGTGGAATACAGATTTCTTTGACATTCAACAGGCCAAATCTGCATGAAACTCTTCAGAACTGTAATTTGAAATCAGACTCCTAAATCCTCTTTTGGATATACAACCTTTTTAGATATTTCTTTCAACTCTTGGTTTGTATGTTGAACTTTATTTAGGAAAACAGAAAATGTTTTGGATGTGGGTATTTGTTGAAGGAAAGGGAAGTAATGAATAAAAGTGAAAGGCACATACATAATACTTCTCTACTTACCATACAGAGCAGGGTATTTCTGTTATAAAGTGTAATTCTCAACGTATTCTTGGACATAAAAATGAAAACAAGTGTATTCAAGCTACACAAAATACAAGGTAGGAAGAATGTCAGTAATTGATTTACATTAAGAATGAAGGGCCCCTCCAAAGTAATTTAGCTTTCAGACCTATTAGACTTGATTTGTAGGTGTGCAAAATGTTGATAATGGGCATCCATACATGTTGAACTTACTTTAATAAACTTTCAATGGCTAAAAAATACATATAGCCAATATTTATTTTTCCTATATACTGGAAGCAGGCCAGTCAAAAAATTATTAATAGTACAAATCTAATAATTTAGAAAAGTAATAAAAAGAAAATAAAGAACACTACGCTACAACAAATCTTAATGCAGTTCAATGTTGCACACCTCCTAACATTCCCCCTTTGTCTGCTGTTCTTCCACTGGTCCATTCCTGAGGCTGACAGGTTCCAGACAGGCATGCTAGGGTGACTTGCTATTCTCCTGCCTTCTTCACCAGGAGGACTATGATACTTGTGTAGATGGTTTCTTCTCTCCCCCTCTAGCATCCACTTTGGGTCATTTTTATATATTTTCATAGTTTACACCTTCCTTTTTCCTTGGTGTGCAAGCAGCACACATTCATCAGATCTCCTTTATGTGGCACATTATGGGGTTGAGATTCTTGTTCTTTGCTCTCTTGGTTATTCATAAAAGCACTCGTGTCCAGCTTTGGTGTCTGCATTTATTTATCTCACCATTGCTGAGCTGTTTATAGTTCTGTACCCCAACATCCCATCCCATGCCTGTGCTCCTCTAGATGCTGTGATTTTACATCTGAAGGCATCTGCTAGCATGCCAGTGTATATTTCTCTACATCATTACCTTAAGCTCGTCAATATTTCATTTTACAGGGAAGAAGTTCTTGTTGCTACTGTCTGTGTAAAGCCATGCTGATACATCAAGTTAAGAAGAACAAATTAGACATAGGCACGTGGTCCTTAAAAGAACTGCTGCTACAGGTAAAGCAAGGAAAATCTTCAGGCAGGCCAGGCAAGTTCTGACACACAAGCCTCAGTGCTTAGTCCTTTCAGTCCCAGTAGAGTCTGTGGCCTGTTCTTAGCAGTCTGTGCTGTGTTTGCTGCTATACATGGCTATGAAACACACACTGAAGATCCTTAACACTGGGTATTTTATATGTATGTAAAGACATAGTGAATTACTTAAATGGGTAAGAGAGATGCAGAATGGAATGGTGTTAGAAGCTGCATTTTATAAAAGAAAAGAGGTACCTCATCCAGTATTGTTTCTAAGTTTAGTAAGCGGGTGATTTGGTTTTGGTTTGTTTGTTTCTTGGTTTTTGTTTTTTGTTTTTTAATTCTGTGGGTAAGTTCAAGCATAAATATATTTGCATCTCATCCCAATAAAGTAATATTTAATGTAGACAGTCTCCCCTGGGACTGTTTTCTTACAACTGGCAGTCATCTTCTGCACTAAACTGTTGCTGAAGGTTGCAAAATGTGGGTGAGTTTTCAGTTTATATTTGATTTTATTAGCTGACCATAATCTTGCCTGAACAGCATCATAACATTTTTATTATTTTTTTTTAGTTAATATTGCAGTTATATTGAAAAAAAATGCTCAAGTGCTTATTTTGCACCCATTATGCACCTGATTAAAATGCCACCATTCCATAAAATTCACCTTTCTAATCACAGGAGTTGCAGAAGTACCTGCTAAGGTAAATAGTGCAATGATACGGCCTTTCATGATGAGGCTCTTTGTAAAGGGTTGCACAAAAATTTCTTTATAATAATGCTGCTGTTCTGCATGTAGCTACATGAATATGAAATGTGACAATAATAATTTGCAATAATTTGTGATAAATGGCTGTCTGGAAGTGAACATGTCTTTTAAAGTGGGATTTCTTAAAAAATATTTCAAGTGCTGTTTCCCTTTTTTGTTCTGAATATGAATGTCATATTCAAATTATACAATATTATTAATTATTCCTGCTGAGAAAATATTTGTCTTAGATGGTTTGTTTATAAAAATAGGTTATTTGTATGCTAAATCCTTATACCATGATAATGGAAATAGTGGCAGAAGTGAGCTGAAAACCAATCACATGTGAATGTGAGTTAAGCTATCAATGATGAAAAATGTCTCACGAACCAAAAGTGGACAGAAAAGTCTCTCCCAGTTTTTAAAGCCAGCAAGCATAAATCAGATCTTAAGGAAAAAAAGTAGATATTTATGCATCTTAGGCTGCTGTGCCTTTCCATGAATAGAATCACACACTGGAGGTATATTAGTAGTTTCATATGTATTGGTACTTTCAGTACAAAAAATGACCTAATTGTTTCATTTCTTTCATGTAGTTATCTAGTAATGAGAAAATAACCTGTTTTTCAGAGCCACCCCACGGAAGGAATCTTAGGCTCTTTTATGCAAGTTTGATTTATAGACATGTACTGCAGAGCACAGTGAATATGAGACATTCATCTTCTTATGGCTAGTTGCCATAGAAACATAGTACACAGTACAATGTCATTCCAGCTCTGGTGATGCCTGCAGTAGTTTATTCCTTTGTTGTTCTTCTTTCTTAAGCTACTGTCTTGCAGCCTTTCATATTATCACACTTCATCATCTATACAAGTTTTTTCCTTATCTCTTGAGAACCATCTCTAATAGAAAAGATCCATTTTTTTTTTGTCTACCCGTGCGTATCAGTGTATGTACTTTTCATATCATGGGTTAAAAGCTTGTCCCATGCCCACAGATAATGCACCATTGCCCTTAAACTGGTAAAAGATGAGGATAAACCAGACTGACTTCAAAGTGTAAAGGACCTGCCTCAGCATCTTCATTTACTGTTTTCTCTCAGGGACTAGCATTAAGAAAGTAACCAGTATGGCACTCCAAGAAAACAGAAAGTAAACGTAATCCAACAGATTCTCCTGCCTGTCCTTAGCTGGCATTTATGAGATGGGTACAAATCTAGCAGAGGTTTTATAATACCCACTCTGATTCATCCTTGTAAGATAAGAAATGGGAGGAACTGGAGGAGAAAAAAGGAGATCCTAGTAATTTATTTAGAAAAGCACTAAGGGTATTTAGAGGGACAAGAGTTAAATCCAATTATTTTTCTATTGAGAAATGCCCTAAGACTATTTTTTATAAGGCAGTACCTATTTCATGATTCATGACACAGGGTCCTGAAACACAGTCAAGGCTCTAAGAGTCCTAGGCTCTGCCAGGGTGGAGCTATACTTGTGAGCTAGCATGTATGCTTGGACATTTTTTTTGGCAATCCTGAGTTAACACCTAAGGATAGATGGATAGATTGGGTAATACTGAGTTTTGATTTGCTTTTCCTGTCTGTCACCAGTTTCCACTGTTGTCACCTTTGTAATCCAATTGCTTTGCTACTCGTGGTGACTTCACCCTGGCCAGCAATTAAGCAGTCAGTTAAATTGTTTTAACAGAAACCATTCTTAGTTCTCATGAACCCATGTTATTTTGCATTGCCATGAGGAGGGATAGGTGTGTGGTCAGTTACCATAATATACCCAGAATGAGCTCATCCATGGTTTTTCAGGAACTGAGGTTAGACTCATGGGTTTGTAGTTCTCTGGGTCTTCCCTCACACTGTAGATCAGAGTAACACTGGCTAGCTTCCAGACAACAGGGACTTCCCTAGGCTCCCAAGACCTTTGGGGGATGATAGAGAGGGGTCTGCCATAACATCTCCTAGCTCCTTCAGAAATTGGGATTTCAGCATCCAGAGAGGGAGAGTCACTGTTCCCACACTTGTGGTCATCTGACTCAGGGGCTGAGGCAGCCAGTCTATCAGTGTTATTAAAGTCTGTGGCAAAAACCACACTGAATATAGTGGAATAATAGAGTACGAATAGTAGATAATATAAATAGCAATAACTCTTTGCAGTAGCAAAGAAGTCTTTGAAAAGCCTAGAGTCTCTTTATAGCAGAAAAAGATCTGTGACAAAAATAAAAATGAGCCAGTCTATGGCATAATAAAGGAACAGCCTTCTGTCCAATTTTTAGGTGGTTTTCCTTTGGTTTAGATTTTGGGTTTTTTTTCTTACAATCACTGCTATATTTTGAGAAAACTAAGCATCAGAATTGCAATGCAATTTAAAAGAAGATATTGTAATATTACATCCTAGCAAAACTTAAATTACTAGCTAAAGAAATAACTGATTACAACCCTTGTTTTTAACATGACAGACTAAGTTATTGCTTCATTTAATAAATACTGTCAAGTTAATTGGCAGATGTGGTGTTTATGCCATATCTGCACAGTGTACCTTTACTTCGTTTTTAGTATTTTGTTTAAATTAAGGATAAAATATTTTTAATGGCATTTAAATGATGTATGTGCTCTTAGCAATACTTACAAGGAGCTTATAAAGGCCCAACTGCAGAGAAGCTTCAGACAAAGATTTCATCATAGACTCTAAAGTCAGTCAGTCATAAGATGCAAATCTACAGGAAATCAGGCACCATTAGCTCAACTGTTCACAGAATTGTTTAATATTATTTATAACTTCTGTCTTTCATAATATTTCCCTCAGAAATTTCAAAAGCATAATGCCATAAATCCCTGAAGATTTAATAATCTGAGATGATATCTGAATTTTTAATATGTATACATTGATTTTTTTCACCAGATCGTTCATACAATGTGCAGATTCTCTTAAAATAAGTTTGATGACAAGAGAGAATTACCTTTTAATCATGGAATCCTGAAAATACTAAGATTACTGATTCCCTTGAGCATATGCTGCATGTTGTGTTTTGGTGCAGATTTTCAGTACACAAAGTTATAAGATCATAAAAAAGGCCCCAGCATTACACAGTGATGTACCATGGCAAGAGGCAATATGTACAAGTTGTGTCAGAGGAAAGCCCATTGGAATATGGGAAAAACCAGTCAACTATTCAGGAAAATTAACATTGGACTGTGTTACCTAGAGAAGTGGGGGAATTCAGCTTCCTGGAACTATTCAGTGCTCAGCTTGCCAGGGTAACCTCATCTAAGCCCTGCTTTCAACATCAGCAGGGGATCTCCAAAGGTCCCTGCCAACCCAAACTTCTGTATGATTTTATGTCTCTGTGATACCTGTTCCAGCATCTCCCTGCTGAGGAGAGGCTGAGAGAGCTGGGGCTCTTGAGCCTGGAGCAGAGGAGACTGAGGGGGGAGCTCAGCAGTGTCTGTCAAGATGTTGAGGGCAGTGTAGGGAGGATGGAGCCAGACTCTGCTCAGGGTCATCCAGTGCCAGGACAAGAGGCAATGGGAGTCAGTTGGAGCACAAGAGGTTGAGGGGAAACACAAGCAATAGTAATAGTAATTACAAATAGTAATCCATGTGAGAGGCAGGAGAACCTCAGCTCTTCATCTGAGTGAAATCAACTGCATTTCTCTGGGAGCTGAGGACATTCTGAGAATGCAACAGTCCTGTGGTTTTAGGACCTGTGACATGTATCTCAGTGAGATAGAGATTTGGAATTGACTCTCAGTGCTTTTGGAAAATGATCTTAAGACTCAGAAATGTATTCATCTGTCACAGCACAAGCTGGCATGGTTAAAAATCCAATTGAAAGCCAGTTGTCAGAATTATTGTATGTGGAAGGCATAGAATACATGTTCACTTAGCTAGCAGTAGAGTACATTCCTGTGCTTGCTCAGACAGAGATCCTATTACACTCCAAAAAGCACAAACAAATTTGGATCTTCCTATAAGGTAACCTATCACTGTATTGCCCAACAGCCTGCAGAAGCAGGTAAAGAAATTATTCCAGTCCTTCATCATTTGAGGTTTTATTCTCTAAGGTAGCCTTTTCTGAAAGGAAGCCAAATGCCATCCTTAGAATGCAGTTTTACTGCTGAGAAATTGATCAACAATCTTTGTAATTTAACTGGTAGGTAAATTCAGCAAAACAAAAAGAATGATCTTTTTATACTTATCTTGTATTAAGGATGATTTTTATTTTTAGCATATTCCTATTCAGCCTGTCTACTGTGTTTTATCTGTGCATCTTTGTCCCCTAGTTATAGATGTTACTCCTGTTAATATCTTTTGGAATAAAATAATGTTAGGCAATGAGCAAATGAACAACCCTTGTTTTCTCAACAGTTTGGATTCATCTTGTCCACTGTAACTGACAGTGTCTCTTACTTCTAATAAATAGTAAGCTGTTTGTCTTACATACCTAAATCCCAAACTTGGCTGCAAATTCTTTTCTTCCTTCTACTGGACTTCATCTGTTGAGTTTTTCTCCCGTGAGTAACATGGTGTATGCACTACAATGACCAGAAGAATGTTAATTCTTTACCTGAGATAGTGAATATCAATTCAGAGTGGTATTGTCTTCTGCTTATGCATAAACATACAGAATATGCTGTGACTAGAATTTTAGCACTAATGTTCCAGTTTAAGGACCTAATAACATTTTCCTTATATTAATTCTATAGTGAAAAACAGTAATTCTGAAAAGTTTAAACATTTTAGAGTCATTTTAAAGGGCATGTCAAATTTTATTGGAAAGAATTCTATCAATTATTTACTCTTTTTCCTTCTGGCTTCTTATGTTGGAAGGTTAATAAATTCTTCAGCCTAACTTTTTCATGCTGACAAACTGTGCTTCATAAGCACTTCAAATGGAGTCTTGTCTGGAGTCATCTAGTAAAGTCACTGATGCATTTAATTAGCAAGACTGTAGTTAACTAATTTGTTCTCCAGCCCTCACCTTAGTGTTGCTCTGTCTTCTGAAGACTGACTTTAGTGAGTGTTCTGTGCTTATTTTCATGTATGTATATGGCACAGCCATTCTGTTTCACAGCCTCATTCCAGTTATTTGTTCTTTTCAACTCCTGATGATTAGGGACTGGAAGCTTTTCACAGTTGGCTCCTTCTGGTGGGGAATTTCTTTTTGCATTTGCTCACAGCTTTCATGTAGTTGCAGGTAAACAATGGCCATATCTCACATATATGCCTGAGGAGAACTGAGGAGGGTATGAATTTCAGTGACTACAGCTTCTGAACAAAAGTGACTAGTATTATTGGTGTTGAGAGATCATTGATTTCCCCTGAGCAGTGTCAGTAGTTAGAATTTAATGGGTGTGGAAAAAATACTTCTCTTCATGTTAACCATTCTGTGTTATAGTTTGGACATTTTTGTCTTTTATATTCTTTTATACTTTCACTTCTAGGTGTGGAAAACCCACACAGAAGTTGGAAATTATATTTTCATTAAAAATAAAAGAAGTTTGGAAATTATATTATTATTAATATTCAGTTAATATAGGTTTTGGTAGCAGCACCATATGCTAATTTCAATACAGAGATCAATCAATAGTGTCAAGAAATCTGGTGAACTGCCCATAAAAGAAATAATAAAAGTTTTTAAGATGTTTATGAAACATGGTCTGTTCATGCCACTGAAAAAATCTTGACATTATTTTCTTGCTGAGCTGAATGTATAATGAACCCTATAGAGGCACATAGATAACATAAGCAGTTTTTTAGTGCTTACAATGTTAGTATATTTTAAAATCTTCATGACCTTGCAGTGTAATAAGATACCATCTACAGCCTCCTAGTCTTATGTGAACTCTTTCCTAGTCTTGTGTCTTGATAGCAGGAGGCCTTTTAGATGTGAAAGGAACACAGCACAGCAGCTTTCACAGGGAGTCATGAAATGTTCTTGATAGCCTTTAGGGTCATGCAGGTTAAATTAGCTTAATGTTTGAAACTTCAGGACAATCTGGCATGAGGACAGATGTGCAGCCACAGCCAGGAACGGCTGGGGTTTACCTTTGGTGGCCAGGGAGATATGAGCTGGCTGCTCTGGTTGGCTTGCTTGCTGAGCCTGGTGTCACCAGGGCATCATGATGGTCTCAGAAGAGCTTGTTCACCAGCATATGTGGGGCAAGCTTTGGGGGAATAACAATGTAGAAAAGTACATCTTTGTTTTGCTTCAGGATGTCACCCTCAGATACAGCTGAAAGAGTCACCTGGAGTATTGCAGCCAGCTCTGCAGCCCTCAGCACAGGAGAGACATGGAGCTGCTGGAGCAGGGCCAGAGGAGGCCACAGAGATGCTCAGAGGCTGGAAC
>JANHGL010024978.1:0-31937 GCA_024611195.1 Ceyx melanurus | reverse complement strand
TTCCCCTCTCCCCGCTCGGCAAGTGTGTTGGCGGTGTGCCTCCCACCCCCCAACGGTGACAATAACCACCCCTTCCTCCCCCCCCCCCCCCCCCCCGGTTTAATTTGCGGTTAGATATCTGTTAAGATTGCATCCACTTCCCCAGTCAGCACTTAATTGGCAAGTCGCTTGATTTAACAGCGTGGGAGCCGGCACCGGAAAAATGGCTCAAATAAATCACCGCCTGACGCCAGAAAATAGATATAATCTCAACATTAACTACATTAATAGTAGCAGGAGCCGAATTAAGAAAGCCATAAAGTATAGGCAGGAGAGTATAAATTATAACCATCTCACTGTCTTCTCCTCCACACTCTGCTTTCCTTCCTCCCCCAGACCCTTGCCCAGCCAGTGGCACATGGTTTTGCTGATGTTGGCTCTCACTGGGGATAGGTTGTGGTTGTCTCTGTTGGCGACAGGGAGAGGAGCGATGTCCCCAGCCCACACCTTTCCTAATCTCTATCACCTCTTTGAGGGCACCACCAGACTTGGCCTAATTGGTTTTAGTGGCTTAATAATTGCTTTTGAATCCAGAACAGAAGGTAATTGATTCACTGTTGAGATCACGCATTTCATTTCTTCTCTTCTTGGCCCCAACCATGGCCATGTGGTCTTTTATGATCACATATATTTTTAATGTTAGTGTTCTGGGCGGGCCAGGGGAGGTAAAACATATTCTAATGACATGAAAGGAAATCTTCTTTAGGGTATAGTCTTCACATATCTTGCACGTGGTGTAGGTGCCATCCCTCCAGGTCCTGGGAAACCCATGGCAGATCTCTCAGCTCTTTACTTTTGGGTGTCTGTGCCATTGTTTCCAGGTTGTCTGGGGGAAACTTTTGCCTTCGTCTGTGAAAGCAAGAGAAAGCAACTCAGGTAAGCATTGTGAGGGCTCATTTTCCCTGATGCTTTCACTGGAGGAGAAGGTGGTCTTCACAACTTCTCCTGCTATTCAGAAAAGCCTGGTGAGACCCAGGGAAGGTGTTCTTCCAGCTTTTGCATGCTGAGGGGTGTGAAAAAAAATCTCAATTCTTTCATCTGTTCCTTTCACCCTTTTTTGCTGGGGTCAGTGCTTTATAGTTGGAAGTGCATCTGGTTGTTTCTTTTTCCTCTCAGTCAAGCTTTAGGGCCACCCTTGGTTTGAAAGATAATGGTTTTAGGTTTTGCTGCACTAAACACTTTCAAGGTATTTGCAGTACTGGGATGCAGGTGGTGTCCAAGCATCCTTATAAGGACCAAACCGTGAGTGGGAAAATGAGCTAGAGGTGCCAAAATGATCCTGGCCTTCTTGTGAGATTGTACTTTAAAGCATCATTACAGTGTTTTTTTCATCCAGCTTTGCAAAGAGGCAAGTGATGTATTGATGGGGATGGTGATGCTGTGAAGTGGCCATAAATGTGAGTTCACCCCATCTTAGCACATCTGTGGAGGTCATGTCACTGCTGTGATCTGGACACACTCCATGCTGTGAAACAGTATTGGGTTCATTTGGGAAGTTTTCCCTACTTTTTTTTTCTTTTCCAGAGCCATGAGTTGCTCTGGGTCTGGTGCCAGCAGAGGGAGACAGCTCTGTATGAGTCCTGCACTGGAGAGGCTGACAGCTCGTTTAGTTTAATGAGAGAGCAACAGCAAATTTATTTGGTCTTCACACACACGTTGAACACACACACACACACACACACACACATTGCTTCACAGCACTGACCTGCTGAAACTGGGGACCACTGGATTTGACACCTCAGAGCTGACCTTATTAGGTCAACAACATTAACAACAACTTATTAGGTCAGCTCTGCATCAGGAACTGATCTCCTGTAGAAGTTCACAGCCCCTGTTGCCCAAGAAATTCCACAAACCTTTTCCACATCATTTAGGCTTCTGTGCTGGACCTCCCTTTTCCCAGTTTCAATGCATTTCAGTCAATGGCATCTTAGTGCTGCTTGGAAGCATGCAGACGATGGTCTCACTGATGAGGGGTTTATCTAGAAGCTCTGCATGAGCTACAGCTTTGGCAAATGATCATCCAGACACCATGGAAAGAAGTGCTTCCCCTGCCTATGTGATCAACAGGTTAGATTGATGGGCCGAGGCCAATGGGATGAGGTTGTACAAAGTTAACAGCCAGGGCCTGCTCTTGGGTCACAACAACCCCCTGCAACATTCCAGGCTGGGGGAAAGGCAACTGGAAAATGCCTGGTGGGAAAGGACCTTGGGGCATTGGTCTACAGCAGGCTGAAGATAAGCCAGTGTGTGCCCAGGTTGCCAAGAAGGCCGCCAGCATCTTGGCTTGTATTAGCATTAGTGTGGCCAGCAGGACCAGGGCCGGGATTGTCGCAAGTCTTGTGAGGAGCAGCTGAAGGTCCTGGGGTTGTTGAGCCTGGAGAAAAGGAGGCTCAGGGGAGACCTTCTGGCTCTCAACAACTCCCTGACAGGAGGTTGGAGCCAGGTGGGGTTGGTCTCTTCTACTAAGCAACAGGTGACAGGACAAGAGGAAACATTCTCAAGTTGTGCCAGGAGAGGTTTAGGTTGGACCCGAGGAAGAATTCTTCCTGGAAAGGGTTGTGAAGCCCTGTCCCAGGCTACCCAGGGCAGTGATGGAGTCCTTATACCTGAAAAGCCATGGAGATGTGATGCTGAGGGCCATGGCTTAGTGTTGACCTGGCAGTGCTGGGTTAACAGTTGATCTCAATGTCCTTAGAAGTCTTTTCCAAAATAAATGCTTCCATATGTGTTTTTTTGCCAGGTACCTGATAAAATGGTCTGAGAGATACACAGCAATGATGCAGCTGTCTCAGCACCTATGGAGTTGTCAGCGTGCTGAGGTTTACTGCTCTGACAGCTTGGCACAGATGAGGTTCCCCAGCAGGCTGGTAGATGACCGACGTGGCTGAAACACATGGAAGTTTCCTGCAGGAGGTCTCTTTTTAAGTGCTCTAACTAGCAGAGCCATCTCAGAGTTAGTGGAAGGGCTCGGAAACTCCTCAGAACCAAGCACTGAGGTTAGCACGGGATGATGCCATCAAGCAGTCGATTTTAGAAGTCAGATCCTGAGCCCAAGCAGGTGATTTTCTTACTAATTGGTATTGCTTTTACTATTTCTCTGGCCTGATCTAAGGGGACCGCGTGTTTGTAAGTTGCAAGCACATATGTGGGGATACTGAGTGTTGTCAGCAAGATGCTGTTACATGGTTATGTGCAGATGCTTTCTCCTTATTGTTTCCCTGAAAGCTTGAATGGTGCTTTCCAAGGTAGGGGAAGCTCTTGGAATCATTCACGATAATTTGGGAATTGGCTGTACTCTGGTTTATTGTTACTCTGGTGTGTGCGGGTTCCAGGGCTGGAAGGCAATCTGGAGTTCACTGGGCTTTGCTCACCTAGTGCTGAGATTTTTGGTGCTGGAAAAGCCTTTCTTTCCTGTGTGTGAGGCTTTGTACAGCACCTGGGAATGAGCTGCTGGTGTATACTGGTAGGCATATAGTAGATATTTAGATGTATAATTCATTTCTAATAACAGGAAAATTTGGAAGTCCGAGAACTGTTGTTTTGTTTTTTCTTAATGAGGTGGAGACAATACCCTGTATTTTCTCTATCCTTCTGTTTCTGGAATAGTTTGGGTTGTAAGGGAACTTTAAAGATCATCTAGTCCAACACCCCTGCAGCCCAACCTCACCTGGAATGGTTCCATGGAGGGGGCATCAACCACTGCTCTGGGCAACCTGGCCCAGGGTCTCACCAACCTTATCATCAAAAATTTCTTCCTTACATCCCATCTAAATCTCCCTCTTTCAGTTTAAAACCATCACACCTTGTCCTGTCCCAACAGGCCTGGCTAAAATGTCTGTCCCCATCTTTCTGACAAGCCCCTTGAAGTTCTGAAAGGCCACCAGAAAGTCTCCCCAGAGCCTTTTACAGGCTGAACACCTCCAACATTCGCAGCCTGGCCTCCCAGCAGAGGGGTTCCAGCCCTCCAAGCATTTCTGGGGCTTCTCTGACCCTGCTCCAACAAGTCCCTGTGTTTCCTGTGCTGAGCACTCCAGAACTGGACCCAGCAGTGCAGAGGGGTCTCCCCAGAGCACGGGGAGCAGAGGGATCCCTCCCTGGCCCTGCTGTGGGTGCAGCCCAGGGTGCCATTGGCTGCTGGGCTGCAAGTACACGGTGCCTGGAGATGATCCAGCTTCTTGCCCCCAGCACCCCCAAGTCCTTTTCTGCAGGGCTCACACGACCTTCTCAACTTCTTTTGGTTTGGTTGCAACCTGCTTCACAAAGTCCCGATAGCTCCCATCGAAATGGATTTTTAAAAGCGTCATCTTACGGCAAATTTTATTCTCCATCTTGTTGTTTATTAGGCTCTTAAAGGGAAAGCTTGTAATGCATCCATTGATCGAAATACCAATTGAATAGATGGGAGCCCATAAAATAGTCCCGACCCTTTAATAATGGAGCAATATCATTTGTAATGGAGGCAATGCAATTAGTATTGCTCACCAATACACTGCCCCTTGATGGGTGCCTTTGAATCATTTCTAGACATTCCACTATATACCAAGCCCAAGCTGACTTCCTTTAAGTGTCTGCTCGGCGAGTATCTTATAGACCTGATGCTCTCAGAAGTGTCAGACCTTTTTTCTTTCACTTGGAAGCAGATCTAAATTCTTTAGATACATGTATTTATAAAATATACATGTATATATTTATAAAATATATATTTGTGTATATATAAGTATGTATACTTACCCAGGCATGCACAAGACTTGTATTAATATATTTACTGCTTGCAAAATCGTTTGATTGCAAGGGATGCCAAGAGTTCATGGTAAGGAATCGGAGCAGACAGTGCTGCTCCAGTTGAGTTGGTTTATGGGTCAGTTTCTGAAAGAAGCCTCAAAGCCACAATGTAGGGGAATGTACATGGATGGGTAACAAAAATGCTTGAAATTTAGAGAAATAAGCGAGCAGGAGAAATGTGAGCTTGTTTTTTGGTCCTTGGGATGATATAAAGCCAGCACAACCATCTCTCTAGGGAAAAAAAATAATCAGAAGTATTCAAGAAAAACAACAAAACAAAACAGATGAAGCATCTGAACATCAAGGGGTGATGGTTTTAAACCTAAAGAGGAGAGATTTAGACTTGAGAGAAGAAATTTTTGGTGCTGAGGGTGGTGAGAGCCTGGCCCAGGTTTCCCAAAAAGATGTCGATGCCCCATCCCTGTATCCCATTCCTAGTGAGGTTGGCTGGGGCTCTGAGCAACCTGCTCTAGTTGCAGATGTCCCTGCTCAGTGCAGGGAGGTTGGACTAGCTGGCCTTGAAAGGTCCCTTCTAACCCAAAACATGCCATTACTTTATGATTTATACTCTGTTTTCTATGCCTTATTAGGTAAATTGAATTTAATTTTAAATAGTACATTTCCATGGATATTTTTCTATCCCAAGTAAAAGCCCCTGTAGCTGTCAGTAGGTGGCTTTCCGGAGCCGGACAGGAGCTGGTGTTTTCTCAGCAGATAATTCCCTTAGGCACAGCCCCGCTGAACTTCTTTAACCTCTTCCATGCTGAGTCAGTGCCTGACACATGGTTTTCCATTGAGCCCTCCTGCCTGTCTGAGATATTAGTTTGCTTTAATTAAAATATATCAGCTGCTCTTCTTATTTATTCCTGTTCCTGCATGAGAAAAAGAGCATTTAAAAAGAAGCCATCACTGGGAAAAGCAATTACGCCAGGTATTTTTGGAAATCAGGCAGGAGGGAATGCCTCGAGTGGGATTTGAGTGTTTATTTTGGAAAACAGTGAAAGCTGAGGCTGTTTTGATTTTGAAGGTGCTGCTGTCGGACTCTTGTGGCGAGCATCAGAATGGTTTAGATCCTCAGCAATTAGCTGGTGTTTGGGATTTCCAAAGTTGGCTTCTGCTTTGTGCAGTGTGGACATGACACGATCATTGATCTACTGGCTGCTTGGAAAGGCACAGTTTAGATCTGAGCTCGGCGTTTTTATTTTGCATGACGCTTCTTATAGCCTTCTGCTCGGGCAAAGCCATCAGGAAGGTGCAACATCACTGCGCTTGGAGCATATCCAGCCATCTGAAATCCCATTTGCTAAGCTCTGATACAAGCAGATGAAGGAGTTTCACTTCTGTGCCAGGACACAGGGAAGGTCTATGACATGCTCTCTATTTCCTTCTCCTTTTAAAGGCCCCTGTGGCCCGTCACTGAGGGTGGTAGGACATTACCTCAGAGGGATTGAGCATTAATGTTTTATTCCACTTGGATGTGGGACCTGACGCTTCCCAGTGTCAGGCTCAGCATGGGCGCCTGGCTGGAGCACGACTTAGGTGCTAAAGCTGGTAACACCTGCCTGTCTTGTACACTGAAAGAGATCCATTTCAGCTAATCAGAATTAAACTGTAATGAACTTTGTCCAATCGTCTGAGCTAATGGGGGTAAAAGGAATCTAATTAATGGGACAATGGTCCCCAGTCTTCCTGGTATAATTACTGATCTGCTGCAGCATTAGAGCGGTGGGTTGGAAAGCTGTGTATTAGGGGTTGTCAGCATTTCCATTCTCAATCTTAGCTTAAGCGGTTTAACGAGATGCTGTCATGGGGTTTTCAGCTGAAAGTTGACCTACCTTGAAAACAGCTTCATGTGGGCAATCACGTCGTCTAAAACGGGTCTTTTGTCTTTTCTCCCGGACAGTGCAGCAGTTGGAGATGTTTTTATAGCTCAGATTTTTCTGGCAAACTTGAGTAACTTTGAAGTGTTTTAGAGGATCTTTCTATAGCTCTTCATGGGTGGGATCAGACCCCTTGCTGGAGGAGAAGCCAAGCAAGGTGGTTTTGAGTTGGGCTGTTAAATGAGTTGGGAGTGAGCAGAGCTGCTTTAATCTGGTATTGGTCAGAAGATTAACTTCTGAAAGATGGGGAGAAGGTCTGTTACCACCTGGATGCTCTGGAGAGGAGGCATACAAGATCCTAAGGATGAGCTGAAAGAGCCAAGGAGATGTAGGATGAAGGGGAAACTGAACCCATGGATTATTTAGGCAGCATTTTGGAATTAGTGAAAAACAGGAAAACAATTAAATGGGAGAGAGGAGCCAGCAGAGCAGGAGACCTCAGCAGTAAACTGCTTAGTCCCACCCTGAACAGAAGAGTCCACTGAGTCATTGGAGTAGACACAGTCTTGTCCAGAAGCAGTGCATAGAAAATCCTAGTGAAACGAAAATCCTAGAAAATAGTCTGAGCACAGTGACTTTGCTGAGACCCTCTCTCTGGTCATGAGGTGGCAAAATAAACCAAACTGTTGTCAACCATGGGAGAAGACAGAAAAGAAGAGGCCGGTATAGTGCCAAGAAAGTGAAGAGCCTCAAGAAGATGAGTGATTGAGACTGCAGCAGCTGTTTGCTTTCAGGAACGGTGATAAAACATTAATTACAGGCAGAAGCGGCATCCTGCTGAGAGTAATATTGTCCTACTGGCAGCTCAGCAAAGATGTGTGCAATTGGCAGAGCCAGGCACCCAAACACGGGTGAGGCTGATGTGATGTCAGGGACAAAGCACGGGTGGAAAAGGTGGAGCCTGGTCATGGGTCTAGAAGGTTTATGGAAAGAAATTGATTTAATGGATTAATTAGGTAGCAAACTTCTGATCTGTGTTTATTAAACTCCCACTTCTCTTCCCTGGGATGCATCCCACCATGCTGCTAGCTTAGAGGAATGAGGGAACGGGGTCACAGAATGGTAGGATTGGAAAGGACTTCTGGAGATCATCTTGTCCAACCTGCCTTGCTGTGTTAGATTCACCCAGAGCAGGGTGTCCAGGATCATATCCAGGCAAGTTTGGAATCTCTTCAGAGAAGGAGACTCCACAACCTCTCTGGGCAGCTCTCAAATAGCAAATACTTTGGATGACTAGAAGGTGGGTAAGAGACAAGGAGGACTTGATCTGCTGGGATAGCAAAGAGGCTTTTTAAGTCCTCTGTAGGTGAAACAGACTATGAGGTTGCACCCTTTTTGGTGCTCTCCATACAGCCCATTTCCAATTCCTGAGCTGCTCTGAAAGGGCCTGGTTGATCCCTTCCCACTCCAATTGTTCCTTCAATGAAGCAGGTGAGGAGGCAGATGCTTTCCTCTGTTCTCCATGCATGGCACGTGGAGCTGGTTTTGTGGCCAGGCTGTTCATCTCTCTCTTCAGATTGAATGTGGATGCCAGCAACAGCAATGATTTAGTGAGGAAGAGTGGTTCTGGGCAGGGAGAAGAGCTCTCCACTCTAACACTGCTGCAAGTTCCTTGAGGCAGTAACTATCTCCTCTGTGGTTTGTGAAGTCCTAGCATGATAGTGCTTTCCCTGGCACTGGGTCCAGCACAGGACAGACAGGGACCTATTGGAGTGGGGTCAGAAGAGCCGTAGCAATGCTGGGAGGGCTGGAACCCCTCTGCTGGGAGGCCAGGCTGGGAGAGTAGGGAGTGTTTAGCTTGGAGAAGAGAAGGTTCTGGAGAGACCTTCTGGCGGCCTTTCAGCATTTACAGGGGGCTACAGGAAAGATAGGGACAGACTTTTTAGCAGGGCTGTTGTGACTGGACATGGGATGATGGCTTTAAACTTAGAGGGAGATTTAGATGAGAAAAGGAAGAAACCTTTGATGCTGAGGGTGGTGAGACACTGATGTATGTTACCAAGGGAAGCTGTGAATGCAACATCCCTGGAAGTGTTCAAGGTCAGATCAGACAAGGTTTTGAGCAACCTGACACAGTGTGTGATGTCATAGAATCATAGAACATCAGGTCAAGGATCATCTTGTCCAACCTTTCTTGGCAAAAGCCCGGTCTACACAAGGTGGCCCAGCACCCTATCCAGCTGAATGTTCAGAGTGTCCTATGTTGGGCACTCCACCTCTTCCCTTGGGAGATTCTGGTGGCTGACTGTTCTTGTGAATTTTTTTTCCTCTTGTGTCTAATCAGAATCTCCACAGAAATAACTTGTACCCATGTCCCTACCACCCAAACCAGGAGGATTGACCTGGATGAGGGTCCCTTTCAACCTGAACCTTTCGAGGATTCAATAAAAGCTGTTTGGTTGTGGTGTTTGGACAGTGAAGCTCCTTGTGTGAGGGCAGCACCATCCTCCCCTTGGCTCATGCTCCTGGTTGGGGCTCTCAGGGAAAAGAAGACATGAGGTAACTCCTGACTTGCTTGTGAACCACGTGTAGCCCAGATCATGTCTTTTTCTTCAGGCTTAATTAGGACTTTTTACAGACCTAATATTCCCGTTTTTAATCCCCAGCTCGGAGTAGGATATATGACACTGGGGACGTTTCTGTCCACAGTCCTTCTCCCAGGCTGTGTGTGGGTGGTGAGGAAATATTAATGTGGCTCATTCAAGCATTAAAACTGTGCTCCAAATGGGGGTGATGAATGAGTCTCACAGCCCAGAGGGAGCTGCTGCTGGGTGCTGGGAATTTTTTGGGGCAGGTAGAGGGACCCTGTGTTGGCTGCCTTTCAGGGTACAGGACTGTACCCAGACCAGCTGTGAGTTCATGGGCTTGGCTTTGCATCAGCTTCTCAGTATGCACCCCAGGGTGACCCTACCTTACAGAGCTGGCACTGACTGTAGGGTGAAGAGCTAGAGGCCTCTGGAGACCTCTCAGATCTCACCTGTCAAAATACAAAGGTGTGCTTATGGAGGTGTGTCCTTCCGCATCCAAGTCCTACAAGAGCTCTACACAGATCTTGGCCTTTTCCTGGTCCTTAAGCTTCAAAGGAGGGAAATGGTCCAGAGTAAAGGATGAGAAAGACTGTCAGAGCAGAGGCTGAACCTAGGAACAGGTCGGGAATGTAAAGTAATTTCTGCTGTTTCTTCCTTTCTCTGAGCTGTTACCAGCCTGAAGCAACAGCTTCCTTGGTTCACACCATCATCATCTCCACCTGGAACTGTTCTTATCTGGTTACTGGCTAACTTGTAGGGATGAGGACTTCAGGGCTTGACTTTGTCTCCAAATACAGAGATACCCGTGGCAAAGCAGAGCACAAAGGTAACCCATGACCATAACCTGAGGGTGTCAAGCTTATGTTAGCTGATTTCATTGGTAATTTTTCCTTGCATAGCCACCAAGCCTGGGCATTTCCAAGAGGTGTCCCATTTCCTTTCTCAAACCTTGTAAAGTCTGAAGCATTAGATACTGCCATTGCTGTCCCAGTGCTTGTGCTCCTGCTGCTGGCTCAGAAATGTCATTGTCTCATGGCCTGGTCTAGTCCTTTGCAATCAATATTGATGCAGTTGCTCTGGTCTCAACTTCATGTTGTCTTAACAACTGAAAAAGCAAGTTTTACAAAGATACTGGCCCAGGTTTCCCAGAAAGGTTGTGGATGGCCCATCACTAGAAGTGGTGGGAAGGTGGCCCTGACCATGGCAGGTGTTTGGAACAAGATGATTTTTAAGGTCCCTTCAAACCTAAACCATTATATGAAATATTTTCCATCAGTTTAGCACAAGCTTGTCTCTAAGTCTTCCAGCCCTTTGAGAAGTCATTGGAAGAAGACTGGGTTTTTTTCATACCTTGGTCTTTTCAAGTCTAATTATTTGAGGAGGAAACTTCTCCAGTCTGTGTGAGGCCTGGGAAGAGGTGTCATGTAAATGGTATGTGGGCATTAGGGTAAACTATTAAAAAACCCTTCAACAACCTTGTGTTACAAGTATAATCCAATGTTTTTCATACAACATACAGCCGTAAAAGTAGCTGTGATGGGCATGGTTGCAGGATGAAGTGGTGTGCTGAACAGTGAAGATGAAACCCATTTAGATACCTTTGATAATAATGTTGGCAACAGCCTGCAGAAAAAGCCAAATGCTTTTAAATAGATGGAGAAAATATGGACCATTTCCAAGGCAGTTGGTGGTGTTTGGCGATGGTGGTTTTGCTGTTGGTCTTAGAGCTTCTATGGTGATGAGTGTGGCACATGGAAAGGGGAGGAGAAGGGCCTGTGCTTCTCAGGCTGCTGAGGGAGCTCATTGTCTCTGTCTTGCTGTAAATGGCGCAAATCACCACCCCTGTATGTATGTAAAAGCCGTCTTGATATGGTGCTGAAGGTTCTGATGTAGCAGTGGCCCTGGTCGAGTCAGATAATGGTTGGACTTTAACTTAAAGGTGTTTTCTAGCCATAGTGATTCTGTGTCACAGTGGCTGGTGATCTGCTTCTCCCATACCCATTCCATCAGCGCTTCACAGGTGGATATGTGGCACCATCGCAGCTCACTCTGAGGTTAATTAATTACTGAGGATAATTAGGATTGAAAGCCACAAGATGGAAACCTTTGATTTCAATCATCAGGTCTAGACTTGTTCCCTGTCTTTATTCACCGACTGTTTTGGGAGGAATCTTTCTCCTCGTTGGTTGATAACCATGAGAATATAGTTGAAACTATTTTTCTTTCAGGAGTCCGGAGGATTTATTAGGCAGGTACATCTTTATTTAGGTAATTAGGTGGTTTAAAGGGTACTCATTGAGGTTAGTAATTTTTCTCAGGTTTTGAAAATGGTAAATGAGATCTGCACTGGATTATTATTTTTTTTCTCCTCGCGATTAACATTAAGCTGCATTTGAATGGAAATTCAGATTCAATGGAACCAAATTGAAATAGGGTTTTTTTCAGTGTTTGTTTTGTAATTAGGAGTAATTATTGAAAGTAGAGAATTGTTTATGGATAAACTGACAGGTTATCTCTGGTCACTATTATTTAACACTAGTGGATCCTCAATATTTCGGTTTGTATATTGAAAGAGGACAACTAATTTTCTGGTTTTTAATTTCTGATCACTTTTTCAACCTCAAATATCAAAGTCAGTGAACTGAATTATTTGAATAATCCAAATCAGGTTCTTTAAATAAATTAGGTCTTACAGTAGGAAGGGTTTATTTGAGATTTGACCTTTTTATTTTTTAAGAAGAAAGCAATAATGTTGATATAAAGTCTGTAAATCAAGCATTTTAATGAGATTACTTGCTTTTTTTCTGAGGTTTTGGGGGGTCCTCAAGCTGCTGGTGGGCAGGGATAGAGACATTTCAAGAGACTGGAGTGGCTTCCAAGGGGAGCTTGGAGGTCCTTCCTTGCCTTGCCATTCCCTGGTGCCGTATGTAACTGTTGCCCTGGTTATGATCCGCTTTTTCCTCGGGAATCAAGTGCCAGCATGCAAATGTGATTTCTTACTATGTAAGGATTACTTAAAAAAATAAATAAATAAAGCTAAGCCTAAAGATATCCGGAAGTAAAAGAAAACCAGCCTTTAAGAGCCACTTGTATTGCCGCCAGCGCCAGGAAATCCTCTCGGTTTCAGCTGCCTGAAACGCCGTTGGGATGCTCTTGCTCTGCTCTTGAGTTTCCGCTTCATTTATATACCTCAGACTCTCTTAATATTTCAAATATAGGTGTTCGTTGGGGTTTGTGGGGGTTTTGTTTTGATCAGATGGTCTCGTGTTTTGTGTGCATAGCTTGCAGGTGTTAAATCCAAGCAACTCCTACAGCTTTTCTGTGCTGGGGCAAGTAATCTTATCTGGAACTCTCCCTTTGCACGTTGGCTTGGAAAGTCTCCCTTGTGTTGCTTTTTTTGATCAATTTTAGAAGGGAGTGTATTTTGATAGCAGCGCTTGCTGGCTCCTGGCTGAAGTTCTGGTGGTTTCCTTCCATTTGGAGCACCTTTGCTGTACTTGGAGGCAAGGAAGGTGTATTGAGACTTCAGTGGTTGGCCACCAACTGACAGCTCCATGTTGTCATTCTGAGCTCTTTTCTACCTCTTGGTCCAGTTGTGGGTTTACCAGTCATTTGGAAGAAATATTTCCATTTCCACAGCCATGTGAAATTGGTTTTGAAGAAAAGGCTGAAGGAATGACCCAGCATTTCCATTTTCCAAGCAATGTGAAGTTGGTCAAACTATAGGAAAGAAAAGAAGAAAAATCAGACTTGGTCAACACAAACATCTCTGAAGCACCAGTTTGAAATTGTCAGACTTGGGCAAAGTTGCCACTGCTTTGAAGAATGGAATGAAAGAGCCCAGATCTCAACCTGCAGAGTATTTTATCAGCTCAGGACGTCCTCTTGTAACATTTTTAGCACAAAACGTGTAGAATCATTAAAACTCATCAAAACCGTTAGTCCCCAGCACTGCCAGGTCACCACTAAGCCATGTTCCTCAGCACCACATCTCTGTGGATTTGAAACCCCTTCAGGGATGAGGACACCACCACTGCCCTGGGCAGACTGGGACAGGCCTTGACAACCCCTTCCAGGAAGAAATTGTTCCTCAGGTCCAACCTAAACCTCCCCTGGCACAACTTGAGGCCATTTCCTCTAGTTTCGTTGCTGGGAAATGTCCCATTGTGTTCTGCCCTGGTGTTGATGTTGGACCTCCAACAGCTCTGATGCTGTTTTTCAACATTTTTATAGTGTTCCTGTACCCCCTTTTCATTAGAAATGTTTCTTCCCCTGTCCACCCCGGGGGTGGGGGAAAGACAACCCTCAACCTTGTGTAGTCAAGGTTATGGCGATAAATTCTGTAGCATTGTCACTTCTATTCGGAGTAAATTGGCTGGCCGCTTTCGGGCTGAAGGGAAGATAATTTGCTGTAGTATTTCAAATGGATTAGAAATGGATTTGAAGGGAAAGTTCATGCCTCCCATTACAAAGGCTAGAAAGAAGACTATCTTAAGGCACTGTTCACACTCTGGCCTTCATTATCCACGCTTAATACCTTTCCTATTTTCCAGCGTTAATGAAATTTCCTGCCGGAGCCAGCCTTCTGGATGGACGGCAGGACTCTTTAGATCCGCGGGCTTGTGCGGCAGAAAGGGAATTACAAGCCCCTCGTGTCGAGGGGGCTGGTGTATTCTTCAGGTCCTTGGCCCGGCTATTATCTCATTAATTTTATCCTCTTTTTCTCAATGTGATTCATTTCCAAAGGCCGTCCTTTCCATTAGGGTAACAATTCCACGGGAGAACTGTGACACCGCCGCCAATGAAGAGCGACGGGGCATTCAGAGCGGCTCCGTGCCCTCCGCTGCCACCGTCCTCGCCAGTGGCCTTTCCTTGCTAGTGGCTGCCAGGTCAGGTGGCACTTGCGGGGAGGGGGCGGGGACACAAGCACCTGCAGTTGTGTTGGGGCTACACAAGCGCTTGGGAGCAAGTTAAGAGGAAAACAGACATTTCATAAGTAGATTGGGCAATTAAGTTCTACCTTCTGCTCTTCAGTATGGCTCTCAGGTGATTTTTTGCCATAACTCATACTTTCTCTGTAACTTTAAATCTCTTATGGCTATAATACACAAATATTCAAATTAATATAATAAATCATAAATTCCGTAGCTTAATAAATAATACTCTGTACTGGTTGGACTTGATAATCTAAATATCTTTTCCAACCCAAATGATTCTGTGATTCTTTGTGGTGGACATGGCAGTGCTGGGTTGATGATTGGATTTGATGATCTTTAATGGTCTTTTCCAAACTCAACAATTCAATGATTCTATAAATAAAAGATGTGATCAAAGCTGAACCTGAAATGTGCAAGCTCAAGCTGAGCCCTTGCTTGAGATTTGAGTCTTGGGCAGCCTGAACATATATTCGGCAGATTTACTTGGAGACTACATAGATAGTAATTTTTCTACCTCAAATATGCAACAACTACAAGTAGTAGGAGGTTCAGCCCCACTTTCTGTGGAGTGAGATGCTTTTCGATGCATTTTGCCAGAATCAACATAGGAACATCCTTAATGGGAGATAATGGTGCCTGTGGCCCCTCCCATTTGAGGCTTGGACATCCCTAAGTACTGGAGAGCGTCCCACCACTGACATCCCTGCTCCTTCTCCTGGCTTTTTAAATACTGCTTTATAAAAGTATAAAATGTTTTATAACCTGCAGCTATTGCTGTTTGCTTGGCAGCTGCTCCCTTCTCACATACAGGGGTCAGATGCCACCAAGTAATAACTCTTGATAAATGGTGATTTTTGAACCTTGTCGTGTGCCCAGGCACACAACTGCCATGACAAGTGAGTGAGAAACTCAATATCCTGAGTATTTTAGGGGGATTCAACCAGACAGGGCTCTTCAGCAGTTGCTCAGACCAACCTGGTTTAGGCTCAACTGGCATGAGGTCCAGCAGGTCCACGTCTTTCTTCTGCTGAGGTCCCCAGAACCAGACATAGTGTTCCAAGGGTGTCTCATGAGAGCAGAAGGAGAATCACCTTCCTCAACCTCCTGGCTATTAGATACTTAATATCAGTTTTATTTGCTGCATTAGACCAGTGTTACAACCATGAGACCTTTCTCCAGGTCCTGCAGCCAACTCTGGCTGCAACTTTGGATTTGCAGAGTTTTGCTGTGAGCTGCTGGGTGGCCTTAGCATCCCTCCTGCTATCAGTACCTTCACACAATGACACCACCAACTACAGCTCTTTACAAGTAACTTAGTTCAGTAAAAATTGTGAATTGCTGCTCTTCTCTGGGACAGTGTCACAATGACAAACCCCTTGGAAGTGGGACAGCAGGTTTTTTTTATGCAATCCCCATGCCCTCCTGGAAAAAAACCAAACAAAATAAAAAAATACCAAACAGGCAGCAATTCTCCGAGCTCTGTAGCCAGTGGCAACAGCCCGCTGCAATGAATAGTCTGTCACACTAAGCACGAAGAAATGTAACTATTGCATTTTTTTTTTCCCAGCTCTCTTTTTCTTTGCAGCACATGTTCATTTAAAGGTAATGCTCTCCGGGGTTTGCGTTCTGCTGATAGGACAGCGGGGTCTTAATTTACAGCTATTCGCCGGTAATGCGCCGGTTTATATACGTTCTGCTAATAGCATTACGAGCGTAGTTTGGGCTAATGCAAAATTAGGGCTCTAATTTGCATAAACAAATTACTGTTTGGATTAGCGCTAAATGAGGATGGCAACTGATATTTGAGGAGATTTGGTTTGGCTGCAACAGCTCTGTTTGGATAACAGCGGATGTACGGAAATGAGCTGGGTGGCTCCGCGACGGCTTGGGAAAGAGGTGGGATGGCACAGGACATACCAGGTCATGAGATACTAGGAGACCTTCTTGTGGCCTTTCAGGGCTTAAAGAGGTCTTATAAGACTTGGGGGACTTTTCAGAATCAGAATTTTAGAGGTTGGAAAGGACTTAGAAAGATCATCTAGTCCAACCCCCCATTTTTAGCAGGGTCTGCTGGGACAGGACAAGGTCTGACAGTTTTAAACTAAAAGAGGGAGATTTCAATGAGAGAAAAAGAAGAAAATTGTCACGCTTGAGGGTGGTGAGAGCCTGGCCCAGGTTGCCCAAAGAGGTGCTTGATAGCCCATCCCTGGAACCATCCCAGGTGAGGTTGGCCAGTGCTCTGAGGGTCTAGAACACAAGTCTTGTGAGGAGTGACTGAGACACCTGGTGTTGTTGAGCCTGGAGAAAAGGAGGCTCAGAGGAGGTCTCCTCTCACTATCGACAATTCCCTGTCAGGAGGTTGGAGCCAGATGGGATCAGTCTCTTCTCCCAAGGAACAAGCAGGAGGACAATAGGAAAAGTTGGACTTGAGAAATAATTTCTTACCCACAGGGGTTGCCAAGGCCTGTTCCAGGCTGCCCAAGTGGAGTCCCTGTCCCTGCAGAGGTTTCAAAGTGATGGAGATGTGGTGCTCAGGAACACAGTTCAGTAGTGGACTTGGCAGTTCTGGTTTGGACTTGATGATCTTAAAGGTCTTTTCCAACTGAAATGATTCTGTGGTTCTGTGTTTCTATAAAATACCTGCAGGGTGAAAAGAAATGGCTTTTTGTTGCATGGGGGAAGCAGTAGCAGAAGGAGAGTCCTTGAATGTTACTTTTTTTGTGATCAGAGTTCTGTCCACAGCAGGAGCACCTCCTCTGCTCACAGAGCAGCGGCTCCTTATGACATCTTCCCTAGTTTAGCCTTACCTTGATGTTATCCTTCCTTTGCAGGTCCCCACTACTAAACCAAATGCGCCTGTTGCCTCAAGGTGGAAAGTCCCAGCACGTGCAGCAGGGATGGAGGAGCAAAGGCTATCGCTGCATCGGTGGTGTGATGTACCAAGTGTCAGCCAATAAACTCTCCAAGACTTCCAGCACCCCTGGCCGGGGCAGAGACCTGAGCACCAAGAGCCCTGGCAGAGCAGGTAAACAGCAAGAATTTGTTATGGTCTGCATCCAAAATCTGTTGATGTCCCATTTTCAGCTCCTTTTGCTTTATGGTAACACTGAAGAGAAAACAACGTAGAAGAAATGAAAAGATGAGGAGAACTGATGGTTTTCTTAACTTGGACTTAGTGGTATGCCATTAAACTTGTTGCTGTTTTTTAACCCAAACCAAGCCTCAGGCAGCTTCAAACGGCACCATGAGGTTAACCGTATTTGCAACGCTCATCAAACCACGTTCAATATTGACCTAAGAAAAGCCAGGAGGATCATTCTGCAGATAACTATGAAACGGGCGTTGCGACACAGTTACTGGCTTTACGTTTAGCTTCAATTAAATTGGTGTTTCAATTCCTCTGTGCTTGATGCCTCAACTGTGACTAGTAGGCAAAACCATGTTTTTAACTCTGCTTGAAGGGGTTTTTTGAGCTGTTACTCGAGGTCACGTATTTTTTCTCCGTAAGTGCTTTATTGACATGTTTTGGGGGACAGTTAGAGTTGGGAACAGCAAAGCCAATGACTTTGTACTATCGTCTGGGAGGATGAAGGGTGTGGAGACAAGTATTTTTGTGGATGATGTTGTAAACGAGACAATTTAATGCCAGTCATTTGATGTATGGTGAGAAAGTGGATGAAGAGAGGCGATAAATAGCATAGTGTTGTTGGGAGGTGCTGCCCTGATTCACATGGGTGCAGTGGGGTTTCCTGGGTCATTTAAATACCACCAAAAAATACAGGAATTGGGGAGGGAAGGAGCTTTGTGCAGGCACAAAAATCCCTTCATTAGGTGAGCTGAGCAGCTGTGGGAAGTTTGAAAAACCAGACAGAAAATTAGGAGTGAACAGCAACATCTCAATAAAGAGTAAAAAACTTTCTCACAGGCAGCTGGTAACTGGTGTCAGAGGGAAAATGGAGAAGGGGGAAATGGGGGACAGGCAGGAGAGAGGCGGCTGGGGATGATAAAGCCTTACTGCACGTAGTTGCTGGCGTGGGGGAGGGCAGAGATTTAGCTTAAACCATGGATTATCTTCCTGGGCACCCACTCAGTGGTGGGAAATGAAGACACCTGCAGATGATGCAGAGATCTGAGGGTGCCGTGGGGTGGCTGAGGCGGTGTGGAGCTAACAGAGGAGGTGAACTTGACTCAAGTTGCTGCCTAATTTCCAGTGCATGCATTGGATGCTTTCATTTAGGTGTTGGAAGATGGTAGGGGGACTTGACTGTCCCACCACTGTGCTTATATCAGCACTTCTGCTGTCTAGAGGTCCAGAATTTCTGAGGAGACTTTTCCCAAGCAGTATTTAAAATGCTACTTCCAGACTATTTTTATTTAATTATCTAAGTGTGAGAAAGATTGAATTTGTTTAGCCACCAGGAAACAGCAAAGTCACGTGTAGGCAACTCAGCAAAGGCTGACAGGTTCATCCTCTCCATGAATATCCACCACTGGGATGGGGCTGAGTGGAGAAACACCAGCTTAGAGTGAAATTTGTGGAAGAGAGACTAAGCTAAAGGTATGGTGGGAAGATCTTTGCACATTCAGTAATTGGCATTGCTCTCGGGGTTCTTCTGGGGGTATTAGTTAGACTCAATGATCTTAAAGGCCTTTTCCAGCCCAAATGATTCTACGAAATACAAACTCATCTCTTTAAATTTTTATGAAGATATTTGTTATTTCTTAAGAGACTATCTTACTAAAAGTATTAAGATACCTTATTAAGATACTCTTTCTAAGATGTTCCTTGCTGTAGTCTCCCTGTCCCGGCTCGGTGGGTTTGGAACCCCAAAGCCCTGGTAACTGGTGCACGTCAGTATTTTCACATCATCTTTCACCTCTCACAGTAATTCCTCCTCTTCCACGAGGACAGATTCACCAGATGCTGGCGTCTCTGGCTTTGCGCTAACCAGGGCTGGCAGGGTGGAAGAGTTGTGTGCGCTCCTCAAGCACGAGCCTTCACACATTTCCTAAATGCTCTGTGTTTTCAACACTTGACAAAGTTTATTTAAAAGATGGAAAAAAATCCAACCATAGCTTTTCCTTTCCCTTCCAGTGCCAGACGTTGTGTGTTTGGGGCATGGAGAGATGGGAAACACTCCTGACAGTTTAATAGCTTGGAGTTTACTTATGCTGGGTTATAATTCTGCTGTTTGCCTGAATTTATCGGGTTGCTGTTTTGTCTCTTCGTGGCCAGACTTACAGTAAGAAATGTTGTGCTGGTTGCTGCAGCTGATCAGCCGATGCCGTCACATTGTCCCTGCCAGCTGAATGGGGTGGACAATTGTATTGATGCTGGGGTCATGTTAAAATTTAGTCCTGGGATGCAACTCCTGCTCTATCAGGGTCAATCCTGAGGCTACCAGGAGAAACAAATCAAATTGTTTGTCTACTAAAGGGGAACAGCAGGGGGTTTGCCACAGTTCATCCACAACTTGTTTCCTTATCAGTGATGTGGCACTGGGGACACCTGGCCTGGGAACAGGGAAGACATCATTGCAAACCAAGGAGAAGTTTCTGAGGGTGTTTTGATGTCAAGATTTAGGGCTGATCTGGGCACTAGATGAGTGACAGATGCTCTCTATTAATTCATTTCCCTCCCCATAGGGGAAGAGAAAAGGAGGAGAGAGGCTTAAGTATTTGAAAAGAAGGAACAGATTTAAAGAAAATAATATGTCATATATAAAAAAAATATACAAAATCAATATCAAACCCATCCTTCCTGATGGCAGTCATGTCACCGTCACCACTGCTTTTATGGAGCAAGCACTGGGAAAGATTCAGACTGGACTCAGACTGATTCAGGAGCTGGATTCAGGAACTGGATTCAGGAACTGGATTCAGGGACACACAGATTAGGATTGAAAGCAGAACAGAATTCTTATACACAGACCACTGAAGAGGCTTGACTCTCATGATCCTTCAACTTTATGCTGAATATGCTGTACATGGGATGGAATCCCTTGTTGGTCAGTTCAGTGTCACCTGTCCTGGCCACTCCGCCCCCATAGGTGCAGCCTTTTACTTTCTGCACCCCCAATGTAGTGCACAAGATTTTGCAATGACCTTGGTCTGCACAGCAGCAAGTATAAGCAAGAACCTTTCTGCACACCCCAACCCTTATCAGTAACTCTAAACATGGAGTGTGATCACAGAAAAGCTCTGGGATAACTGGGATTTCATCAACAATCTATTTGTCATGTTGCAGAACTATTAGAAATTAGGCAGCAGGACAGCGTGGAAAGCATTTAATACATTGCAATTAATTAAGCGAGCACAATAATTGGGTTTCTCTGCTCACAACGAACCTTTTCCTTTGTTTCTTTCTACAACTGCTAAAATGTTATTCAGTCACTTGAGGAATTTTCACGGAATTGAGGAAAGTAGCAAAAGGTCCTGGCAACGTCATGTTTCACAATGAAATTCGAAAAGGAAAAGAAAAAAAAAAAAGTGCAGCCCTGTAGGAGATTGAAAGCAGCAGAAACCAAATTAAGGTTTGACATTGTCCAGAAAACAGCCCTGACCCCAATCTAGACATGAGCCACCACTGCTGCAGCAGTGAGGTATTGCATACGGTGAGCTGGTGGTCTGATGGTGTCCAGGCTGCTTTCTGAGGGTAAATCCGCACCTGCATGACTTCCACTGAGATTTTACACCCTAAGAAGGAGCCCTGATATCATGAAAGGTTGGTGGCTCTGGGGATGCTCCTCAAGCTGCATGATTTTATTGATTGGTGGGTTTCAGTTTTTCTCTACACCAATAGGATATGAAGGAAATGGGATCTCTCAGGAGAGACCTCCTCACTCTCAACAACTCCCTGACAGGAGGTTAGAGCCAGGTGGGGTTGGTCTCATCTCCCAAGGAACAAGAGGAAATGGCCTGAGTTATGCCAGAGGAGTTTTAGGTTGGACCGGAGGAAGAATTTCTTTCTGGAAAGGGTTGTGAAGTCCTGTCACAGGCTGCCAATGGCAATGGTGGAGTCCCCATCCCTGGAGAGGTTTCAAAGGCATGAAGATGTGGTGCTGAGGGACATGGTTTAGTGGTGACCTGGCAGTGCTGGGTTAATACTTGGACTTGATGATCTTAAAGGTGCAACCAAAATGATTCTATGACCCAGAAGCTTTGGACATACGCATGATTGCTGAATTTCCAAAGGTGGTGGTTTAAGAGGAGCTCCTGAGATCCTGATGTACATCTCCTAGTGCACCCATAACAGTCACTCTGACCACAGAGGAGCAAATTAAACACATGATTGAGTTCAGCCCTTCAGGGTTGAGGGCCTTTCCCTGTATCTAGATGCACTCCTGCCTCAGTTTCTCCCTAGAGTGACATTACCTTAGTGCTTTCCTGAGGAGACTGAAGGTGCAAGCTTTTCCTCTGCATCATGATGAAGACATATGACTGGTACTCATGAAACACGAGCTCAGATGTGGTGGGAGAACTTTCCACTCAGCGATGGGAGGAGGATGAGAACCACTGCTCAGGGAGCTGAGTGCTGGGAGAAAATGCACGTTCGGCTCCTTGTTTCACAACTAATTTTAGAAGTGCTGAGTGTCGCAGAAACACACTTTCTGTGTTTGTAAGGATGATAAAGTGCCTGGCACTGCTGCTGGGCTGGCCAAGGGCTTGTGTGAACGATGCTCTCTCCTCTAAGCTGCTTGGCCTTTTAAAAAAATAATAGAATCAACAAATGGTTTGGGTTGGAAAGGACCTTAAAGATCATCTCGTTCCAACCACCCTGCCATGGGCAGGGACACCTTCTACCAGACCCGGTTACTCAATGTCCTGTCCAGTCTGGCCTTCAGCACTTACAGGGATTGGGTATCCACAGCTTCTCTGGGCAACCTGTTCCAGTGTTTCACCTCCCTCATAGTGAAGAATTTTTTCTTAATACCTGATATAAATCTCTCCTCTCCAGTTTAAAACCACTACCTCTTGTCCTGTCACTGAACTCCCTCAAGAGTCACCTTCTAGCTTTCTTGTAGCCCCCCTTTAAGTACCGGAAGGCCACAATAAGGTCTCCCCGGAGCCTTCTCATCTCCAGGCTGAACAACCCCAGCTCTCAGCCTGGCCTCACAGGAAAGTTGCTCCACCCCCTTGATCTCTTTTTGATTTCCTCTGGACCTGCTTTAACAAGTCCTTGTCCACTTGTCTTCCACTGTGCTCCCCAGATCTGAACACAGTGCTCCAGATGGGGCAAGTAGGGGAAGATTTAAGATTGAACACCTTGAACACCAGGTGGTGAAGGGGTATGGAAGTTGGTGGAGGAGAGGCCAGTCCAATCCAGCTCAATCCCTTGTCTTTGGGATTGCTCAAGCCCTCAACCTTTTAAAACTCAATTCACTGTCTTTGAGATTACTTAATCCCTTACCCCTCTTGAGCTCGATCCCTTTTTTTTGGGGTTGCTCAATCTATTGGACCCTTTTGAGGTCAGTCTCTTGACTCTGGGATTGCAGGAGCTGGAGGGTAGGGACCCAGTCCCCTGGAGGAACACCTCTACATCTAGCACTGGTGTAGACCAGAGCTTGCAGAGTTTGGGAGATGTTCCACAGCAGCCGCTCCCCATTCCTTCCATGCTGCATGTACATCAAACCTGACATGTGCTTTGTTAATTTGAGATTACTAATAAAATGCTTGGCCCAGGGATGTGCGTTTTCCTGTTGGGAGCTGGGGTGCAACCAGGCAGGAAAGCGTTAAAAGCTCTGCTTGTGTAGCCGCAGCTCATCCCTTCTTTTGCTGCTACCTTCTAAAGAGTGAGGGTTTCTGCTGTCCGGTGAGTAAAATAAATTACCCCCAGCAGCTGCTAGTGCTGATCTTCTGAAACAGTGGAACCCGCTTAAATGAATAATAATTAAAGAAATAAATTTCCCCGAGTGCCAGCGTCAAAACTTTTTGTTCAGCAATAAAAGCGAAGGGAGAGCCTCACAAAATGAATCGCTTGGCTGTTTCTGAAGTGGCTGCCTGCGCTGCGGTGGACGAAGCGGGGCTATAATGGGACCTATTAGAGGAGCCAGCGCGTTCAAGAAAGCTTCTTCCTGCCTGTCAGGGTCGGGTCAAAACAGACTGAGCAGAAACAAGCGTGGCTGATGGCAAAACCCCTTCCCTCCATGAGCACAAAAGGATGGAAAGCTGGGATGACCCCTTATGGTCATCCCCGAGTCAAAGCATTGGCTGGGGGAGACGACTCTCTGCTGGCTGTGGTTGCTTGGTCAAGCCCTGGTTGTTTCCTTTCCTGTGTAAGATTTCCATAAATTATCCGTAATTTGGGCCAGTTGAAGCAGATGGGTAGCAATGGGCTCGGCAGTTCTGTCCCTGAGGAGGGTGACCTAAGTGACTGATGCAGTCCGTCACCCTAATGTGATGCTCTTTCCCGTCTTGTGCATCCCTTGGCCTCAGTGCTCTGCAACTTTTCCTTTTTTTAGGCTATTTCAATCTTCTACAACCTTCCAAACCATATAAAAAATAAATTGCTGGATAAGATACGCAAACAAACCTTTCCGCACGATGAGGTCCTGGTCCTTGAGCTGTGCCCTAAGAGCAATAAAGACCTTCCTAAATAATTAAGCAGGTAATAATTAACTACAGTCCCTCTGTGCCATATTTGCAGCTGTTTTTTTCACTCAAAGGAACATTTCAAGCGTCCTTTTCAGTGTGCATTCATTATGTTGCAAGCCCTTGGGTGAAGGGGAGCTGAGCAGGGGTGTCGGAGCTAGATGGAAACATCCTGCTTTGCTGTGCTGGAGCCCTGGAAAAGCACTGAGTGTTGCCCCCCAAGCATGGTTCATGGGCTGCCAAATCTCTGCCAACCTTGCCCTGGAGGGGAAGGACCAAGTTACAGGTCCTCAAGCCCTGAGATTTAGAGTTATGGGAAAAAAAAAAGAGGTTGTAATTCATGTAGGAATGTTGGTGGAGGGGTGCAGCAGCCAACTTGCTCATTTTGAATGTATTTTGTGGCTGTGAAGCTTTCAGTGGGGCTAAATTGTGTCCGGTTGCTTTTTTTCCATCAAGAGCTGGAATTTCGAGCAGGAGACAAATGCCCTGGGACTGCTCGGCTGCGGATTCCTTCAGAGGAGCTGGGGCGGGGGGGGTGTGGTGGAAATGACAAATAAATAAATAAATAAATGAGTCAGGCTGTAGCCCCCTGCTATTAATCATAGCTGTAATCATGCATTTAATGAACATGACAGCTCCCGCTCCCTCCGGAGGGACGCGCTGAGTCTGATGGCTGGGCTGGGTACAACAATCGCGCTTCAGAACGCCGCGAGCCGCCGGCGTGGGGTTGGGATGATGCATTACAAGAAACGAGCCCGTTTGCACGGGCTGTGGGTTTCCTTATGGACAAAGCACTTCAAACTGACTGAGCCCTTAAGAAAGGGAAGGAGGTTAAAAAATAAATTAAAAAAGAAGCAGAGAGAGAAATAAAACACCTGTCCCTTATGCAGGGTATAAAATATCAAGCCTGACGCCACCATGCTGTGTGTAATCAGTTAAAAAGCCCTTAATGTGCAGTTCTCGGTGCTCTCCCCAGCAGTTTTTTTTTTTCCCCTCCTTTTTTGTTTTCCTCCCCCTGTTGTTCTCACTGCCTTTGAGCACACACAGGGGAGGAACTGGCTGTGCTACTTATTTAAACCTCCACAGAAAGGGACTTGTGGAAATACAGAGGAGAGGGTAACATGGGGTGTGCCAGTTGCTCTCCCAATCCCCGGGGACTGCTGTGTCCTGATGCTGATTCTGTCCCCCAACTTGGGGAGAAAAAGGGGACAGATTTGGGACTGGCATTGGTCCTTAAAAATCAAAACCTCTTTTGTCTGGACAAAAGAGTTACATCTTACAAGTATGTTGAGTCTCCCAGAGATCCAGGTCAAGCCCTGGAGGCATTTGTTTTGTTTTGTTTTGTATAGTCCAGACTACAGCAAATTTCAGCTCCTAAATCTGTTTTACTTTATCCAGTTCTCAGTGTCTTATGCTCAGCCTTGATTTGACACTGTTGGATAATACAGACCCAGCCTGAATCTCAACTGTCTGCAGATTGGCACGTTTTGTATTTATTAATGCAAATCTCTTGGTAGCAGCTTCTAACTGGGCATCCTGAGTTGGTAACCACTCTAAAAATCAAAACTTGGGCTCCTTGGACCTCCTTAAAACCTGAGACATTAAGCATGTTCTTCTTCATCTCCTCCCTTGCTGCTCTGATATGCAGAGAGCCTTGTTTGTATTTAAATTTCTTTTTGCACTGTGAAAAAGATTCTAAAAATACCATTGTACCAGAGCCTGCGTTTCTTCTGTAAATCCCAATCAGTGGCAAAACATGTAATTATGGAACTTCTTAACTGGCAGTAGTATTGTTTCCTCCTGAGTAAAAATTTGTGTGGCTGACACACCAGAGCTATGCTGACAAGACCTGGACAGGCTGGCAAGTTGGGTGGAGAGGAACTTGATGAAGTTCAACAAAGGCAAGTGTTGGGTCCTGTACATGGGAAGGAATAACCCCCCTGCACCAGTTAGTTAGTAGTTAGTCTGCACCATGCAGAAGGGATTTGCATGGGGGGTGAGTAATCAGGAGGTGGGAAAATGTGGATGAAGGAGTTCTTTGCCAGCTGCCAGGCTTACGTTTGCCAGATGCTGGACAGATGCATCTCACCTGGATTTTGCCATGGGTGGGACCGTCTCTCGGGCAATTCAACTCCCTCCAGCCTGTGTATAAATTCACAGTGGGACCCCATAATGGGAGCTGCATATCCCCTGTCCACATATAATAGCACAACTTCTTGCCAGAAGATAAAAGCCAGGCAAAAAAACCCCAAACCTAACATCATAGCTTGGTTGTATTTTTGATATATATAAATGAAGAACTGGTGGCACAAGGCTGTTTCACCCTTTATTTCCTTATCTCTATTTCATTAGGGATTCCTCCTTTCTGTGGTTTTCAGGCTGCTTTAACTAGAAGTGTGGCACACAAGAATGGGAGCATCTGCGTCCCTGAGAGTCTGTTTTTACACCTGGGTATTAAATATTTAGAGACATTGTCTGCTGCCCCAGAGCTCCTGGTATAGCCAGTCCTGCTGAGCTTGCTTGAAGGAGCATTAAGCAGAATGGCAGAGCACTGAAGGAAGCTCCATCCCTACCCTAATGGTTGGTCTTTCTCCCTGCATCAGCTGAGAGTTCAACCTTGCTCCAGTGTGCCAGCATTGTAACACGTCCTTGCTAAGAGATGCTCTTCCAAGTGACCCAAAGCTGATGGGCATTCATTTTTGAGCTGCAGACTCATTGGAAAGATGCTCCTACAGCAAGGCAGTGAGGCAATGAGGGGGAAGCCAAAAAGTACTTGAAGGAGGCCTACAGAAAGGCTGGAGAGGGGCTTTTTACAAGGGCCTGTAGTGAAAGGATGAGGGGTAATGGGTTTAAATTAGAGCAGAGTAGATTTAGACTGGATATCAGGAAGAAGTACTTTACCTTGAGGGTGGTGGATCAGTGGAATAGGCTCCCCAGGGAGGTGGTTGAGGCACCATCTCTGGAGATATTCAAGGTGAGGTTGGACAAGGTTCTGAGCAGTCTGGTCTAGTAAAGGATGTCCCTGCTCACTGCAGGGGGGCTGGACTAGATGACCTTTGGAGGTCCCTTCCAACCCTAAGCATTCTATGATTCTATGATAAAACAGGAAAAAAAAAACCAAAACCCCAAACCCTCAGTGGTGGCTCAAACACCGGGTTGCTACTCGATGCGCTTGCGGCAAGCTCGAGCGCGCTTGCTGGTGAGCCGTACGGCGCATCTGATGGACAGGCATGTGCTGCCCGCGCCAGCACTGCGCCTGCGCCAGCGTTTTTAATTTGCAGAGGGAACAGATGGGGCTTCGCTGAGGCCGGCAGCCCGAGTGACAGCTCGCGCGCGGGGAGTGTGCGGTGCCGCGCTATCAAATTCCACTTGCTCACTTCCCAGAACGCCCCGGCTGGCAGGTGAGTGACTGAGCCGCTCTCAAACCACCTGGAAAGCTGAGATACAGCCTTTATTTTCAATTCATTCTTTTCCTCTGCCAGTCAAGGACAATTTAATTATGTGCCTGTATTGGAGGCACGCTCTGGGTTTCCCTGGCCGGCTGTGGGGAGCAGCCAAATTGAGCATGGACATCTGTTGGACCAATGGTGCAAGTTGCTTGGAGGGGGTTCTTGTCACATTCGGGTGCCGAGGGGGAAAGTCTCTGCTGTGTTTGGATCTGGCAAGGAGCCCTTTTGCTGCGGTTGCTGCAGAGGTGCTAGCAATTTGGAGGTCCCTAAAGGGACATCAACCATTCTGAGCTCTGGTTAGTGCTTGCTTTGGGTTAAACAGTAATATCAGAGAATCGTCAAATGGTCTGGATTGGAACGGACCTTTCAAGGTCATCTTGTCTACCCCATGTGTACTGTGCAGGGACATCTGCAGCTGGAGAACGTTGCTCAGAGCCCCATCCAACCTCACCTGGAATGTTTCCAGGGATGGGGCATTGAACACCTCTCTGGGCAACCTTAGCCAGGTTCTCACCACTTAGCATCAAAAATTTTTTCCTTCTCTCTGGTCTGAATCTCCCTCTTTCAGTTTAAAACCATCACACCTTGTCCTGTCCCAACAGGCCCTGCTAAAAAGTCTGTTCCCATCTTTCTGACAGGCCCCTTGAAGTACTGAAAGGCCACAAAGAAGGTCTCCCTGGAGCCTTTTCCAGCTGAACTCCCCCAACTCTCTTAGCCTGGCCTTCCAGCAGAGGAGTTCCTGCCTTCTCAGCATTGCTGGGGACTTAAGCTACCAGGGGCTGCAAAATTGTAGATTCCTGAAAATTGCTTGATTCTGAGAAAATCTCTGTTTTCTTCTCTTGTTTCCAGCAGCGAGGTTGCACTGCGTGCCCAGTCCTGGCTTCTCTCCATCCAGCTGCCTGAACAGATCTGCTACGAGCCGATACATCGCCAGGTCTGTACTTGTGGTGAGGAACAACGCGGTTTATGCTCAGGAGCGTGTCAGAAGCTTGAGACGCAGCTATTTAACTGGCTGTTGGCTTGGTGAAGCTGTGACTGCTACTTTTCTCACCTGGCCTCTGCTATGAGGTGATTGGAAGCTGAGCAGAAAGCTGTGGTTTCTGGTTGGAAAGAGATCACACAAATTTTCTGTGAGCAAAGAATGTCAAACCTGCTTGGAAAGTCCCTTTTAAAATCAACTGTATTGTTCTTGGGAGGTATTTGGTGTTTTTTCCACAGTTCTGAGAAGCACATCCAAGTTTAGCCCAGGAAACCTGTATGTTTCACTTCTCTCTGTCCCGCACATAAACTAGGAATTTAGAGTCATAGAATGGTTTGGGTTGAAAGGGGCTGTTCAAGGTAATTTTGTCCAACTCCCTGCACTAAGCAGGGACATCTACAAGAGCAGGTTACTCAGAGCCCCAGCCAACCTCACATGGAATGGTTCCAGGGATGGGACATTGACCACCTACCTCTCTGGACAGCCTGGGCCAGTATCTCAACACCCTCAGTATCAAAAATCTCTTCCTTCTCTCTAGTCTAAATCTCTGTCTGAATTTAAAACCATTATCCTGTGTCTTGTCACAACAGGCCATGATAAAAAGTCTGTCCCCATCTTTCTCACAGGCCCCTTGAAGTCCTGAAAGGCCACAAGAAGGTCTCCCCAGAGCCTTTTCCAGGCTGAACATCCCCACTCTCCCAGCCTGGCCCGGGGGTTCCAGGCCTCCCAGCATTGCTGGGGCTCCTCTGGCTCTGCTCCAACGGGTCCCTTTCTCTCCTGTGCTGAGCATTCCAGAGGTGGACCCAGCACTGCAGGGGGGTCTCCACAGAGCAGGACAGAGGGGCAGAATCCCCTCCCTCAACCTGCTAGCCACAGGTGCCATGGGACAATTTGTCACATGGTGACTGGAAAGCACCACATATGTTGCCAGTGTTCAACACCCTGCCAGCTTCCTCCTGCCTGTTGTTTTTTTGTGCTACAGATGAGCCACATATCATCACGTCCTTAAGTATGAGCATTTGCAGACAAGTCCCTCTTAATTGTAGGAGACTCAAATTTATTCCTGGAGTATGTCTGCTCCAGATGTCTGTAATGGCAAATCCTTGCTATATTTTATCATATCCTATCACTGATATTAATTTAAAATCCACGCTCAGAGTTAATTAATGTCAGAGTCCAGCTTGCAGATGCTTTCTCTGCAGGTCAACCTGGCTGTGTATCACGAGAAGCTGAGGTGTTGGCTATGGGAGAGCCTTGGAAGCCCCTGAGGATGCAAGTTCTTATTGGTCTCATAAGACCAATAAGGGTGTCCCTCTCATGCCATTTGTGGTGAAAAAAGTGATGGTATTTCTGATGTTGAAAAAGTGATTTTTTTTCTCAGTCCATTTCATTCAGTAACCAATAGTTATAGAGGTTAAAATATGCATTTTCCCACTAAAATAGTTTTCTCGAGTGTTTATCATGACCAATACTACTGTGACCGTTAGAGCTGTGGTTCTTTCAACAGGAGTATCAAGAATGTGGAAATACAGTAATATTGTATAATATTATATTAAAAATATTTATAATCTATTTCAATAATTTTATATATATTTGTCCTCTAAGGAAGCCATGCATACAGCTACCCAGAGAACCTGAAATGAGCAGCTTTTTTTTGTCCCCACCCAGAGCATTGTGTCTTGACAGTGAAACTTGGGCTCCTCTGTGATTTTAGGTGCTGTTGACCTGTCTTCTGTACATCTTTATTGTATTGAAGTTGGGGATGTTACCTGACCCTTGTCTGTTTTAATCCTTTAGTCGTGCTGTTCAGCGGAGTTTGGCCATCATTCGTCAAGCCAAGCAGAAGAAGAAGAAGAAAGAATATTGTATGTACTACAACCGCTTCGGCAAGTGCAATCGTGGGGACAGCTGCCCCTACATCCACGATCCAGAGAAGGTGGCTGTCTGCACCAGGTATGGGTGGACACAGAAGCTTTGGCCCTTCGCAGTAGACTGGGTCGTTGGTTGTCTTTGGTGCCTGCTCATGTGATACTTCCCGGGGAAACAACCTGAGAACAAAGATGTAAGACCATGAGGACAGCTCTTCTGAGTCAGCCCCAGGGTCTACCTAGCACTGTGGGGTTGGTTTCTCATAAATTGATGCAATATTTTACACCTATTATTGCTAAGAAAGCATTGCACAACCAGCCTCCAAGTTAAATCCACATGTTTTGGTTGTTCTGCACAACCTGTAGGGCTGTCAGAAGTATTTATTTCACATTTTGGAGGTGGATACCATCACCAGGACCTTTGTGTCTAATAAATGACCTTCCGTATCATAGCACAGAAGCTCTAAAAAAAAATTAAAAATCAGAGCAGTGTCGTAAAAATTAGTAATAAGATCAAATCGTTTCTTAAGTAGAAGAATATTCCTTGACAATTTCCTTACTGCAATCAGGAGAAGAAGCCATCAAGGTTTACAAGTGGAATTTAGAGGCTACAACCTTCACTTAATCCATAAGGATACCATCAGACTTGGGTGATTTTGTGGATCCTGGGTAGTAACTGCCACTGAGCTGAGCTGACTGGAGAGCCTGCCCTGACACTTACCGGGTGATTTCTTCCAGCAGCATCTCTCAGATCTATGCAACAGGTTTGAATCCTTCAGCCCATGATGCTGTGCAGCTGCAGGTCTTTGGTGATTTATTACTGGAGAACTGATTCATGCTGCCAGCTCATTATACCTGCCCAACAGTTGATTAAACTATATTATTAGTCGTTTAAAAAGTGTAGAAAAGCCAACTCTGCTGATGAACTCCTTGAGTAATTTCTCCGTAAAATTGCTGCTGTGCTAGAAATCATTTGGAGGCTGCACAAAGCTCAATGGGAGGCCATATATAGGATGTGATTTATTGTTTTTTTTAACTGATTTCACTCTCATTCTCCCATAACACATCCTCACAGGAGCACTGAGGCATGTGTGTCCAAGGTGTATGGTCAGAAATGCTTCTGGTGACATAGAGGACAAGGGATGCCACCTACTGAGTCCTTGGTTCTTATGTTTCTGGCCAAGTCTGGCCTGGGGATGTGTTTTTTCATACTTTGGGAATTGGTGGTCCTTGGGTTCTTTTGGGTCTCTGTCCTGGCGCATTTCCATGAATCACTAGTGGACAACACTAACTTTCTGCCAGTCTTCTGTCTCCTTACCCCACTGACTTCTACCTCTAATCCCATTCTTTAGCTTTCTGTTGTCATGTCTTATTTTTTTCAGTCTGCTTTTGCTTTAGAGTGTCCTTTATTTTAGTTTAGGGTGTCGGTGTGTTTTGAGGAGGTGCACGTTTCAGGAGGTGATCACAACCATCTATAAAACTACTTGCCATCAACCAGCTGTTTTTCACATCCATATGTTACCATTTATACTTTGTTCATAGCAATCTTGATTTTATTTTTTTTTTAATGAGTCTCTCCATACCCAGCTCTAAATTTACCTCATTTTTATAAATAAATTTGAGCGCATATTCTGTGCTCCAGAACCTCCCTGCAAGACTGTGCAGCTGAGAACACATAGCCCTGAAGTCTGCTTTTGAAGGGGGTTCTGACCAGCATCCTTCATAGAATTGTTTTGGTTGGAAGAAATGGAAGAAGTTTTCAACATTTTTATCAATGACCGTGATGAGGATATGGAGTGCATCCTAGCAAGTTTGCAGATGACACTAAATTGGGTGGGTGTGTCGATCTGCCTGAGGGTCAGGATGCTCTGCAGAGGGATC
>JANHGL010024976.1:0-10251 GCA_024611195.1 Ceyx melanurus | reverse complement strand
CCTCTGCCTCCCGCCGCCCTCCTCTGCCTCCCGACCCCTCCGCCCAGAGAGTCCCGGCCACCCCCTCCCCAACCGACGGTGAGAAACTTGGAACCTTCCCTGCAAACGCGGGTCTGTCAACCTGCCGCCCCAACCAACAGGTTGCAGGTGCAGAGGGAGAAGAAGCAGGAGGTGTTGTGACAGCACAAGGGGTGATGGGTTTAAGTGAAAAAGGAGGTTTAGAGTAGACAGAAAGCAAAGGTGTACACTGAGGGTGGTGAAAGGCTGGCACAGGTTGTCCAGAGAGGTTGTACTTGCCCCATCCCTGGAAATATTCCAGGTGAGGTTGACTGGTCCCTTCCCACCTGAATTATTCTATGAAGTAAGAGTCAGTCAGTGCCCCTCTGTAGGCTCCATGTTCCAAAACCCATGTGAAAGGCAGCACTCAGTTCCAGATTCTGTTAAACCAAAAAGGTGTTGTGTATGTGTTTTAGATAAAGGTGATGCACAATGTTCACATGCTCTGTGTACATCTCTTGTTTGAGAAAAACAGGTCTAGGTGGGAGCATTCCCTAGCTGTCTCTTTCATCAGTTGTGTCAGGAAATTAACTTCCACACGCTCCAGGAACCTTCTGGGCTGGTTCCTCTGTGCTGGATTATTTCCAGTAGACCTTTGGTAAGTAGTGCCCTCAGAAACTAGTGATTGGGAGGTTTCTCCCAGATGCTTATAGAGTATTTCATCTGCCTCTTCATCATCATGGTTGGGTGGTCTACAACAGACTTCCACCATGAAGAGCTTGTTGGTCTTCCTTCTTATTCTTACCCATAAACAATCCTAGCATCACCATCATTAGGCTCTAGACAAACATCCCATAACATGCAGTGCCACCCCCCAACAGCCTCTCCTTCCTGCTCTGTCCCTTCTGAAGAGTTTATTGCCATCCAGCCCAGCACTCCAGTTGTGTGTCATCCCACCTTGTTTCTATGATGCCAACTATACTGTGGTTTTCAGGCTTCACATTGGCTTCCAGTTCCTCCTGTTTATTGCTCATGCTGCCTGCAGTGAAGATACACTTCAGTTGGGCTATTGACCCGGACGTATTTCTGTGGGAAGAAAAACAGCAATGATTTATGCTACAGCAAAATACAGGCATGATGAAGATTTTTAGTACACAAAGTTTATTTATAAGGTGTGGGCTTCTTAAACTGTATTGGCACCATGAAGCATAAATAAAGCAGGAAATTGAAGTGTACGTTTCTTTATCAGTTATGTTTCCTACACCCAGGTTCTCATGTTCTGGACTATCCCACATGTACACCTGAGCTTACTTTCAGTTTTAGATGCAATTCACTCTATCTTTGAGATGACTATTAGATCAATACTAAAAGGTATCAGACTCCTCCTTATATTAGATCTGGGTGATCTTGATGATAATGAAAGCCCACATTGTGCAGCACTGTAGTTCCCAGTAGTTCTGTTTCTTACATAATTATTTAGAAAGAAGAGCCCAAGTTTAAATAAATAAATAAATACCATGATATTTATTTTAAACTCAGCTAGAATTCTTAATGACTTAATGGAGAATATGCTTGGAAAAGGATATAGTATAAAAAGAATAAGAATGGGTTAAATAAGGACTTGTCCCAGAGAATCCAGGAGAAAAAATAGAACAAAGCAAAAATAAAGCCTACATCCAATTCCTAGACAAAGCTACTGAGAAAGTTGTGATTGGTCACTATGGCAACAGATTTTTAAATAGAAATAAAATGCTTTTAATACTGCAAGTATATTTTTCCATACAGATCTAATAAATGAACCCAGATTTCATTAATTGAATATAATTTTACAGGTATTCTATATAATGTTAGAAACAACAATACACAGAGAACTGAAATATAAATAGTTATGAGATGATCTTTTTACCATATTACTGGTTCAGTCATTCAGATGCTCAGGGGGTAAACAGTAACATTAGTTATTTTCTTACCTCAGGGAGTCTCTTAATAACTGGTGTAAATCAAGGCAACTGTAAGCTTAGATGATAAATATTTGCTTTTGTTTTCTTGGCTTTTATACGAATGGATTCAGGTAGAGGAATATTGAGTTCTATTCCATGATGTAAGAATTTGTTCATACAGCCTGGCCCCTGACAGAGGTGATTCACTTACCCTCTTTGCTCTGCCCCCCTCACAAAGGCATTGAGGTCAAGCCAGCCTTGCATCATTCACACTAATTTTGGATGTCTTAATAAGAGCTGAAATTCCTTCATTTGGAGCAAGATTTATCCAGCATCATACCAGTAAACCTGGCATCTAATATGCACATTCTGATTTAGACTAACCTAACTTCAGGGCATGGTTTAATGGTCATTATAATGTTTAGTAAATGGCTGGACTTGAACTTGAAGGTAATTTCCAACCTTTCTATATAGAAATATAACAAACAGCCACTGTTTATCAGTGACTGGCTTATCAGGGAAGGGTGGGAAGCACAGGCAACAGGGGAGATTGAAAACATTCATCCAAACCACTGGCACAACCACATGGGCTGAGGGTGATTTTGGAGTGAGCACAGACCTGCACTCTCCTGTCTGACTCAAGACTGTCCAGCCTTGTTTGTGATGCTCTGCTTGTTTTGTGGCATCTCCTCTTCCCTCTCCACATGTTCCACCTTTTTATCAGATTCTTCCACACACTTGATGCTGGTATTGCTTCAAATTCAGTCCTTCAGAGCAGGAATAGTGTTGTTCCTAGGAGAGCAAACAGCTAGCTGCTTGATTGTTCAAAGAGCATCAGTAGAGCTCTGCTGAGCACGTTCATATTTCTTCATACACCCTCATTTTGATCCCAGCATTTTGGAGAAGTTCCAAGACTGGAGATCATTTCACAATTCAGCTGTTGGCCTGTCCTAAAACCCTTGTCACTTAGATATATATTTAATACATAGGAAACAACTTAATATACAGGCACTATCTCACACACACCACCCCAGCTCTGCACAAATGTCACTTCATCAAGCAAGGCAAAAGTTGCTCAGTAAATCCTGATAAGGATGTCTCACTTTCAGCCAGATGCTGTCAGAGTTTAGCCTGGCCAGCCCTGCCAGGGAGCAGAGCCAAGCACCAGCCAGCCAGGCATAAGAGAGGGTAGAAGAGGCACAGCTGCCTATGTGGCTCTTTCTATGGGCAATGAATTCTTTTTGTCTCTCTTCTGTGAAGGCACACTTGCCTTTAAAGGTCTGCTTGCCACGGGCTTAATTTAAACCCATAGTCCTCACTTTGTCAGGAGGAGAGAAATGGAAGAGATTCTCATTTGAAGTTTGGTCGCAAAATCCCACTGTTTTAATTACTTTCAGATACTATGATATCAAGCTGCAAACAATATGAGAAGAACTTTCCATTAAGCATACATAGACAGGATTTGCTTTTTCCATGCCTTGAAAATACTGTCCATCTGATTTTAATTTCTGTGTACATGCATCCTCTTTACAATATGCCCCTTTGAATCAGAGTGCCTACAAGCAGCTCTGGGTAAAGATGGTATTTGTTTTAATTCTCCTGCAAAAATAAGTGCTTTTTTGTATATCCTTTTTATAGGACTGCAAACTAAAAATTATATTCTTTTAGTAGCAATTTTTGAGATGCTATTCCTCATTTGAAAACATCCTAAATTTAACAGCTAACATCCTAACAACAATAGCTAATCCAACCCTGAGCTTTTCAACACCCTAATAAATACACTGATAGAAGTAATTGGAACAATATACAGAAATGAAGGAAGAGATCTCTGGAGCTGAAGATGGACCAGCTGGCAAAAAAAACAGAACACAAGCTTTTGCCATGAAGAATTAGACATGAAATTTCACAAAAGAACATTCATCATTGCTGGAATCAACCTTTGGTTTCATAACATCCACGTACTTTAAGGCTTAAGCACTTCACTTGATCTGTATTTCTAAATTATATTTGCTTTACTGTAAACAAAAAGAGAAGGTCCAGACTCTCACTGATAAGAATTTGAATCCCAGGGAGTTTGGAGTTCTATGTCTAAATACCTTTGAGTATCTGGGACAATTTTTCTCCCCCATTCCTAGCACACAAGCACAAAAAAAAACCAAACATACAACAAAGACCAAAAGGAGGATTCCAAGCTACTGGTACTGAGAAGGTTTCAGTTTAACCAGTCACAGGGATGAATTTACAGTGAGGACTTTTGTCAAAAGGTGATTTGCAGCTGAGCACCCAGGGAAAATAGTTTGCACCTGTCACAGCTAAAGAGTTGGGTTTTTTTCTACTAAGAAATAAAGCGAGAAGCATGGGGAAGATTTATGTCATATTCTCACTCAGGGCCAGCATCCTGGAAGAAGAAAATCAGATAAAATATAGAAGTCAAGAGTGCCCAAAGAGTGGGCTGCAGCTTGGCCTGACGCTGCAGGTGCTGTAATGCCCACAGAGGGAGGGCTGAATGATCACTGCTGCAGCAGTGTTCTCACAAGAATCACAGAATCACAGAAATTAGGGGCTGGAAGGGACCTAGAAGATCATCTAGTCCAACCCCCCTGCCAGAGCAGGATCACCTAGACCAAGTCTCTCAGGAATAGATCCAGGCGGGTCTTAAGTGTCTCCAGAGATGGAGACTCCATCCAACAAGTGTGCACTGTTAAGAAGAAATCAAAGGGTGGGATTAACTCAATGATCTGTTAATTACTTCAGGCCCACAGATCTGGTGTTCAGTGCATTTCCTCAACATGGCAGGCTTCTGAGCAGGACAAAGTGCTTCACTCAAAAGCTGCATTACACAGTGAGGGATGGGCAGAGCTGGAACCTCTCTAGCTCAGCGTGCCAAACACTGCTGCAGGGCTTAGAGCTGGAGGTTGCAGGAGATGTTCCAAGATCCCCTCTGCAAGTGAGGGTGAGGAGATCATCTGTAGCATCCATGAGTCAACACACCTGTTACTGCTCTCCACACCCTTCAAGACCAGTGCTGCCTGGGGGTCAGGGCTGCAGCAGAACAGGTTGGCTGGCAGGGAGCTGCCAGGCTTTTTTTTTCTCTGGTGCAGTTAGGAACACCACCACTGCACCAGTTGCAGCACCACCGTTTGTTTTTTTTTTGGAGCATTTCTCATTTTGCTCGTTTTCTGCCTGTCCCAGTGTAGAGTTCAAGAGTTCAGGATGTTGATTTTTCACCCCTGAAACTCTACTTGAGCAGTTCCCAGCACTGCTATGAGCTAGGTAGCTGCCAAATCATTGCTCTGCATCAGCAAGAGCCAACGGAGGGGGCATAGGTCCTCAGGAGACACATTCCACACATCTTCTCCAGAAGACTGCCCTTGTTTTCTATGAGCAGTCACAAATCTGGTTTTCACTCCCTGATCCACCAAACATCCTTCTCATAATAACACCTTGATGGTGTTCATGCACTCAACCTCCAAAGCAGCTTTACCCAGATCAGCTTTGTTGCTTGCTCCCCAGCCTAATGAAGGACACAGCCCACAGAAATCAGTGGAAATACTTCTCTTGACTTCAGCAGGCTTTGGAACAAGCCATGATAACCCTGATGGAGAAGGTACTCAGCAGCCCATCCGAAGCCAACCATTAACCAAGGTATGAGCTCTTGTTTCACAGTGAGATGTTCAAAATATTTGTCAGCCTTGGGGCTTGGGTGACATCAGTTTTGACTTTCAAAATCCAACTGCCACCTTGTGGTAAAGTGGGGGAGAAATCTGAAGGAAATCACTCGGAGAGCAAAAAAAGACACATAGTAAAAACTTTGCTTCAACGACTTATTTGTATTCTTAAATATATTTTGACTGTACTTCAAATTCTTATGTCATGCTTTAAAAAGTCAACCTAACATTTAGTGATTGTTTGTCACTATAAAACATAAACTTATTCCCTCATTTTTGTAAGTAATTGTACTGAAACCACCAGTACACTCATATGAATAGGTTTTTTAAGATTAGATCCAAATGCTTACAGGAAAACACTAACTATAAAGACTGAAGTTATCTATAATTGTTTTGGTTTTTTTCTTTTTAAAGGGACACTAGGGACATCCAGCTGCCCAGGGAATTATACAGGAGACTGGTCCAGAACAACACAATGATCCCTTGGGGACTTGAACAGTTCAGGGTGTCTGTGAGACCTGAGTTGTGAGGGACCTGCCTCATGCCTGGAGGATTGAAACTAGAGTCAACATGCCAAATGCAAGGAAGACTGAGCTACCTCCCATGGGAAAAGTGCCTCGGGGATTTTTTTCTTTTCTAAAATACACTAGTTACAAGGCATCTGCAGGCAGAGCATCACAATAAATTGCAGTCAATAAATCAGCAATGGTAATGACAAAAGGAACTGTGAGTGCTTCTCCAGCTAAGAAACCTCACCCAGGACTCGTGTCTTTAAGTTAAGTGTATGTCAGGAGCAGAGGGTAGCCGTGTGGTTAATGCAGCTTAATGTGTATAAAGCCATAACTCTTATTTTGGTGTTATTGCTGGTGTCTCTGTCCTCGCTTTCATAATAGAGTGTGGTGATATCTAAGAGTGGCATTTCGAGGCTTGAAATGCTCCTCATATAAATAGAACAAGCAGATCAGCATGACTGAGTGATAAAATTACCTTCTGGTCTTCAGGAACTTCAGCATGCAACTGTGGTATAGGGACCTCAGTGTACCCCTCTTCACAGCACAAACAAATACATTTGGAAATGGATCTGGAGGAGACATCCAAAGAGGGAGAGAATATGGAGGGGAAAATGACTCGAGCTGAAGCTGCAAAGCTGGTGAAAAAGGCTTTTCTAGAAGCCCTGAAATCCAATGACTTTCAAACACTGGAGGAGCTCTTGATCCAGAAGAAAATAGACGTGGACACGGTGTTTGAAGTGGAAGATGAAAACCTGATTCTGGCATCCTACAAACAAGGTAAATGTGACAGCATTCACCAGCCAGAAAGTAGATGGGTTTGAGTGACTTTCAAGCAACTGTGGCCTTTTATCTCTCCTGAAGCTGCAGCTTAAGCTGCTTCACAGGCTGTAACATCTCAGGAGGTTCGTATGGCCACAGTCACTGCAGCAGGGGACCTTAGCAGCTGGACCTGCCCAGCCTGGTGGAGGGCAGCCCAGACACCATCCTGAGCCTCTGTGCTGCTGAGGTAGCTGCTGCAGCTTCAAGGGAGTCCAGTAAGAGGAGTCCTTTGCCACTTCCTCACAGAGAACTCGGGGAGAACCCAGAATAGCCACATGCAGGCTAAGGTGTGGTACAGACATTTCTTGCATGCACCCAGTCACATACAGGCCATTTAGAAACACAATATTCAGTGTCTTCCATTTTTAATGCACAGCAGCAGTGGTGTGATTTCTCCCTAGCTCATGAAAGCTAAGGAAATCTTGGATGTTGGTGGATGGGAGATTTATTTTTTCAGACTGACAGCAAGTGAGGATGTGCTAGTTTATCAAAACAGAGAAATCATTGGAAAAACACAATCAGAAAAGACATCTGTTTTGTAGGATAGAAAACCCAAATGAGTTCTCATCCAGACACAGGTTGAGTTTCCAAAAACTTACAACTTAAAGCAATTAGCCAAGTTTGCTTTCTGATAAAATCAACATACTTCATGACCTACTTTCTGACAGACTCTTTGTGTGTATCTAGAAAACAGCAATGATGAGCCTCTGCCAGAAGTTAATCCTATGTGGAGATAAACTCATCTAGTCCCAGCAGTACAGCAAATACACTCTCTTTTCTGTGGCATAAAGAAGGGACATCTCTCTTCTTGCCCTCTTCTGTGTTTACCTCCTATTTAATGACTAGCTCCTTTCCTTTTGATTTTATTAGGGTGAGGATGATGCAGTCAATGTGATTCCCTTGGGACAGTGTCTGAATTAAGCCATAGAGTGATTAATGTATCTTAAAATACATTTTCTTTTCAGCAGGCTGGGATACATTCTGGTTGAGATTTGAGACTACAGAATTAATGCATAGATTTTTAATAGTAGATCATTTAACTGCCAGCATTAACCTGTCTCTTTTGTAGAAGTTTCTCCTTCCTCCAAAAAGTAGAGAGGTAATGCACCCTATAGCCTAAATCATATCAGTGTGTTCACCTTCTTCTACTATGATTACAGTAATAGCTTCTGAGACTGTCTCTGTGCAGTCATTAAGCTTGTAGTCCTATTTTGGGGACAATTATTTAAGTTTTATTTGGTCTTGCACTTGTTTGTAAGTTAAAAAAAAATATTTGTGAATTTTTTAGAGAAAAACCCAAACATTTGGAGTTAAATTTCATGCTAAAGTATAACTGTTTCTATTTGGCTCTTCAATCTAATTTAGATCAGCATGCAAACTCCTCCCTCTATGCCCCTGAGGGGCAATAGGTGGCAGGAGGTCTGTGATACAGCTGCAGCCACATTGCCAGGGGTTGTCTATATGCAATGCATCTCTGGAGGGCTGAATCCAGCTCCTGACATCCAAGTTCCTGCCATTTCTCCCACAGAAACATTGGGATGAGCTCTCTATTGAGGCACTGAGCTAAGTAAATGCTGCCTTCTTATTCCAATTCCACCTTTGTTCAGCTTTTGACAGGCTGAAGATCCCAGTTCCCCCTAATTTTTGTCTGGTGGCATTTCAAATGTTTATTTATTTTTTTATTATTATTATTTTTTATCTACTCTACACAGGTCACAAGAAAAAACAAAGCTGCTTTCAGAGCACAACTACATGGGAATTATCTCTCCAAAAGGCAGGCTATTTAGCATACATAGTAGAAGTGCTTAAGGAAAATGAAGTTATGCTTGAGAGAACCTCGTGTGCATTAAGCTGTAGCTGGTGAAATTACAGTAAATTAAAGCAAAACCCCAATCCTTCCTTCCCCCTCAATTATTCTCAGTAGGTGAGTAGTCCAAAGAAAAGTTTTTGTCAAGGATTAAATATTAAGTATAATATTAATATTAAATTTATGAAATTCATGTTAAATATAAGGTTAAATATTTTCACTTTGTACAGGATACTGGCTGCCTAGCTACAAATTAAAAATATCCTGGGCAACTGGACTTCACCTGGCTGTCATGTATGGAAACCTGGAGAGTCTTTCAGTCCTCCTCAACCACAAAGCTACAATCAACTGCCGCCCCAATGGAAAAGCTGCCATCCACGTAGCGTGCGAGGTGGAGAATGTTGAGTGTCTCAAGATCCTTTGCAACCATGGAGCTAAACTGAACTGCTTTTCAATGAGTGGGCAAGCGCCCTTGCACTTCTGTACCACACCAACCTCCGTGCCTTGTGCCCAGCAGCTGGTTTGGAGAGGTAAGGTCAAGCTGTGGAGTGTCTCCTGTGGCATCCCCAGAGCTGGTGGGCATGGGCTGTTGTTTGTCTTAGGAGGCAATTTTTCTTACCCCTTCCATCCACATCTCAGACTCCTTTTTCCCTTTTGATCAGAGGAATTTTCTCCCATTCTATCCTTCCCTCTCCCTGGCCTCTGGCCCTTATTCCAGGATATTCCAGTCTCCCATTTCAGTGTCTCCAGTCCACTACCCCGTCAGTTTGTTTGGTAAAAAAGGAAAATAAATTCTGCCAGTTGTATCCTACCCAATGCAAACTGTCCTGACAACAGGAGTTGAATTTGCTACCACGGAAAAACTTAAAGTCAAATGTAAAATGTAGCATAGGATGAATGCAAACGGAAGGAGGTATTTCGTAGGCTTTCTTGACCCACCCGCCAGCAACAGTGTAATAATAATTTACAAGGTAAATTATTAAATTATTAAATCCCAAAGCACTCAGTACTGTCTCCAGTCTCATTATGAGCTGAACCCTGAAACTCCAAACAAAATGGGAAAGGTCTGGAGCAAAACGTGGCAGGTGTGCACATCCACACAGCAGCACCACCCAACTGCCCAAACCAGCATTTTTGGTTCATGTCTCTGCCCCAAAGTTTCCAAGATGCATCTTTCTCACTCTGCCATCTCCTCTCAGTGGTGTCTCAGCGTGTCAGTTCAGATTTCTGGCTCAGGCAGCTTGCCAGCCAAGCAAAACTGATCCCATGTTATTTGCCACCTCTGGACTTAGATTGCTGGTACTCTCGGGGACATCATAACATCTAACATTCAGCGTGGCTTAACGGCATTAGCACTCCGGTTTTTCAGCCTAGAGGTGATTGCTGACTTTTCCGCCGCCGCCCCGAGCCGCTCCTCGGTAGATGGTGCTGTTGCCTCAGCAACCACAGCATCACAGCATCACAGTGTCAGGGGGTGCAAGGGAGCTAGAAGATCATCTAGTCCAACC
>JANHGL010024975.1:0-27677 GCA_024611195.1 Ceyx melanurus | reverse complement strand
CACCCCCCCTTTATTATTATTGTTCAATGATCAAGTTTCAAAAGATTCCTCTCATAGCTAAAATAATCTCATCATTTTGCTTGGATATCATCATGCCCCTACTAGTTGTGCAGGATGACTGGTGATGTCTACCCACCTAATTTCTTATGTGGTCCCACTGGGTAATATTTACTTCTGTGTAAAAATAGAAACCATTAACGAATTTCACCTTCTTTCTGCTTTCTAACCCTGCAGCAATAATTAGTTGTGTTCTTTAGGGGTGGATGAGAGACAGAGAAGTGAAGGAAAAGAAGTGAGAGGTTTTGTTTCATGAAGAGCTTCAATATTTTTTTTTAAAACCTGGCTTCATTGCAATTCAAAATGAAGCAAAGACATGTTTACAGTCTCCTTGAAAAGACCTGAGACCTCAGTTCTTGTTGTTTCTTAGAGATTGCTAAATTCCCTGGGCATTTGCTGTTCTCCTGGGGAACAGCTCTGCCTCAGAAAGTCCAGCAGTCCAAACAACTATGATTATAACATGTTTTTGGCTTGAGATGAGAAGCTAAACTGAAGATACAAGATCTGAATTTAAATCTGAGACTTGTCATTTTTTTGTTGTTGTTCTGATGTTTTAAGCCAGTTATGATGAAAATTCTTCTGCCCATTAAGATTTCCCTATATTTTCAGTAAACAATGTCATAGTTCCAGATGAATAAAAATGTTGTCAACCTATGACTGCAGAGAGAAGAACAAACTTGCATTTTAGTAGGAGTCAGTATTGTGGAAATTTTTCAGCATCAGTGAAAAAAGGTGAATAAATTTTTATATAATGTAAAACTTACTGTGAACAAAATAAAATGACAAGAAGTAATTGATCCAGCAGATCTGCATAACTTGTTCTGAGTCTGAGGTAAGGTCACATTCTGGCCATAAACTTCAGATTTTGTCCCATCATTGTGACTTCAAAGTTTCTCACTTATAAAGCTTTTTAATATATATGTAAAGATTTTGCCTGCAATTAAATGAAGTGGAAAAGGTGTGGGAAACACAAGAAAATGGGTTGGAAATGTGAACTTATTAAAATATTACAGTACTTGTGCTCATATGACTTTCAGAAGTTATAAGTTTTTGTAGATTTCCAGATTTTTGTTGACAGAATGAAGATGTACATACTTGTATTTATTGAGGAAAGAGTAATTTCAATGCAAATGTATAATCTCTACCTTATTTACTGTTACAGTAAGACAGTGGTGACATTTCCTGACACAAAGTACAAGGATAGGGGAGGGAAAAAACCAGGAAAAGCATTTCAAGGGTTTCTTGCACACTCTGATAAAGGTCTGATTAGCCTGTGACAAGAGCATTTTTTCCCCAGTATCATGGACTTGCTTTGATGTATACTGTTCTGTGACAGACCATTTGGTTTGCTATGATATGTGGATTTATATTCTCCTTCAAATGTGCCCTTTTGTCCTTTGATATTCTTTATCTCAGAAGGAACCGTTTCATTTTTTAATAAAGTACCTGTTCCTCAAAACTGAGACTGATGAAATTACTTACTGTAAAGGGTGTACCTTGTTAATCCTTGTTTTTTCTTTGTCAGAACATTTATAAACTGATTTCTATCAGGTGATTAACCTTTTTGCAGATGCTGAGAGCTTCCAGATGAATTGGCTCACGGACTGTAATGGGGCTTCCCATGCATGGGAGTGTCCAGAGATGTGGGCAGGGAACAGACCACCTGACCTTGTGGCTCTATTGATTTCCCACTTGGCATAAATGCAATTTTAAAATATATTTTTCCCAAACTGTCTGGTTTACTACCTGCCATCTGTGATATGTTATGATTATATTGCCTGCATGTTAAACAGCAAATGCATTCTAGGTTTTAAAATGTGCATGAACCTTTGGGTCTGTGGGATAACAAGAGAAAGCAAACTTAAATCTCTGTTGTAACACATACAATTTGCATGCAAAAGAAATAGTAGCATTTTTCTGCCTTCTTTGACATGAAGTCACTGAGAAACATGATAATGTGGATCACATTTTCCCTTTGCTTATGCTGTCATAAAATTTAAAAAAGCCTGGCTGGGTTTAGTGAAAACCAAAAACTGGAAATCCATAATCAATGTTGGATACTTGTGCTCCATGGGAGAACTTCACACTTGCTTCTCCTTTTCCCCAGGTTGTCTTTAAAACTTGGGAAATTAGCTATATAGTAAAGTTTGGCTGTTAGTTTAAAATACACAAACTCCCATGACAATTCTGTATTTAGCTGAATCTTCCCCTGTGATGCACCCTGCAGCTCCTCTCACTGGAATGAGTATTAAACCAGAAAAACTCCTGAACAGAAGGACTGCAATGGAATATTTTGGAATTTAGGTTAGTCCTCATAGAGCAGATTATATTTGACCACCAACTGCTATTACAGATTTTACCTGTTACTTTAAACTATGCACCACTCTAGTTTCCTTGTTGATTCTAGAACTTTCTGTTCTGATACAGCATGAAAGTAGAATACTGTATGAATTGGGTATAAACTAAAAACTGGGTCTCCACAATTTCCTCTGTCCTATTTACCTCCAATGAAACCTCTATTTTCCTCCCCCTGTTCTTGGCATGCACTAAAAAATTATCTTGTAGTCAGACAAGAATCCAAGCTAAGAGGTAAAAAAAAAAAAGCTACAGTGCAGGTTTATACACTTTTTGAAACCCTTCTTTAACCCCAGAGACTGAATTCTTTTAAGCAGCTTACAAGGGCACCCTAAATAATGAAACCTTTTTGAGCTATTGATAAAGAAAAATATAAAGCACTGTATCAGCTATGCAACACAAAAACTATTATCATTTTAATCTATTTATCTTTAATGTTTCACAGCATGAGGTTCAGAAGTGCAGTTCAGTTCAGAGTTTTGCCTGAGACACAGGAGAATGGGACTGGTGCCTCAACAGCTGAGTTTGCAAACTGAAATAGTGACTGAGGACTGGCTTTCATTCACCAGATTATTTAACATGTCTTTTAATTCCAGGCAGAAGTGCTACAGTGCACTGTGTATTAGTGTTTGGGCACAGCTGTCAGAAGTAAGGAAATAAAAATGTGTACAAGCACATTTCTGTGTTTTGTGAGCTATTATTTAAAATATCCATTTCAAGTGTAAGCGGGGTTAATTTTTAAAATTTTCCTCATTGTATTCAAAGGAGCTCTTTCATAATTTAAAGTATCTTTGGTGGGGGCATAGAAGAGAGGAAAAAAGGAAAGGAATAAAAGAACCGGGATTAAAGAGAGTTGGAAAGACAACATTTTCTTTATCTATGCACACAACAGGTAAACTGAGATTGTGAATGTTTCCAAGATGGTCCCTCTCAACTAAAGATCAGAACATTTTCTGATATTGTTTTCCTTAAAGGAAAATTTTCTGTTATCTTCAGAAACTAGATCTATATTTCAAGATATACATTTAAAATAGTATTTTTTTTCTGCATGATTTTGTATCAGCTTTGGCCAAGAAACACTATTACAAGACATGAAAGACCAGCTGAGCTTTACTCCCCGTTTAACCCTTGCTCCTGTCTCAGGCCACCAGTCAGAGAGCTGACACAGCTCCTCAGGAGCCAGTGGCTGCCTTCCTGAGGTCACTGGGAGCTGCCAGGCACCACTTTACTAAATGTGAACTTCTTGCCACAGGCTCCACTTTAAGCATGTGAGTCAACCAAACATCCCTTACAAGCTGATCTGATGAGAAAATACTCTATTTGAGTTTCAGTGCCATCTGCAACTGGTTAAACGTAGGTTCAGAGCCCCCTGCATTCATACCAGAGCTTGAATGGTGGGAACACCAATATTGTGCAAAGGAATTGATTTACTATAAGAAATACTCATTGCTATTTTTTCATGTTACATTTATGAAAAAGCCAAGAAGCAAAATTACTTCCCTTAAAAACAAAACATTTCAGCTTGCCAGTGTGACAAACAATTAGCAGTTACAAGAGGATGTACATATATGCATATAAAGACCAAGTCAAGACAAATTTCCAGTTAGAATAACCAGTTTAAAACAGCAATAGTGTAAAAGACACATCAGAAAACTGGTTGCTGCTTAAAAACTTCCAGATACAAAGATACACAGTTCAATGAAAAGCTAGAACTAACCTTGCCTGACTGTGTAACACATTATTATATTGCTTTCTTCTTTCACTATTCAAATGAGCCATTGCCCAGGTATGAAAAGTGCCAGTCCTCAGCTGGGGTGAATGGTACAATCACACAGACTGGTTCAGAAGGCAGCAGTGCTACTTGTACCTGATAATAATCAGAACTCCTCAGCCTCTTCAAATCTAACAGCTACACACAGTGAAAAGTGTATCTGAGATCTGACTGGGAGCCTTCCTTTTTCTTTGTGATAAAGATGAACAGCAGATAGTGCCATTACTGTAAATGATGGACATTTTTAAATGCTTGCTTATTTCCTAACATCAAAATACTAATGCAGAGTGGATGCCACTTTAGCTGTTATTTTTTTTCTTTCTGGAACAAGAGGAAAAGAAAAGAAAGCTTAACAATGTATTTAAAAATTAATGTCTTTGGGTAAGGAAAGAGTGGTTTCTGAAAGTTTTTCATTAAAGCATGATGTGGTGCTGCATCAGTCAATCACATCCAAACAATGAGACATGACAAGCTCTGTGCTCCAGCAGGTCCTTCAGCCCTATCCCCTCAGGTGCAGGCAGAGCAGCCAAGTGCTCAATGCACATGGCCCTGAGTGTCTGCATGACTATGATTAAAACATGATCTAAATTGATGAGGATGGTAGCAAGAAAAGATATAAATGCCACAGAACTGTATGCACCAAAAAGCCCAAGACTGGAAAAAAACCCAGTTCCATAAAACAGTTCCTCCAAATTAGCATTTTGCTGTGATCAATTAATAATAATTACAACATACATAATTACAGTGATTCACTTGGCTGGGTGACTGCTGCACAGCCATGTTCTTTATATCTTAATGGAGTTGGGGAGCAACTGCTCTGTGACCATGGGATTCATTTCCCATTACTTATAGGTCAGGACAGTATGAAGAGATGACAGAAAGGATGGATTTGACACAAAAGGAAGCACAGTGAAATCAGAAGTTTTGTGGGTTTTTTTTTTTAAGATTTCTATGTGAGAGGAAATATGTTAGGCAATTTACATAGATAAGCACAGTAACTTATTCTTAAATGTTCATATTAAGTTTCATTTTTTATGTAAAACACTTTTGAATTAATTCAAAGGACTCATAGTGTGTGCTTTATCTGTTAGGAAAAGTTGGAAGTATTTATCTATTTTGTTTAACTAGCTTTCTATCTTTAAAAAGTTCTGTTAGATATCTCTTTGTAGCATTATTTTTACTCTGATAGAGCCTAAAGATGGGAGAAATTTAATTATCCTTCTTTCTTCCTATTTTGACATCCCAAGCATATCAGTGACATAAATTCCCTGTTAGATGTATAAGAGCCTCTACAACAGAGATATATATACAGAAAAAGCAAAAGAGTGGCATTAAGAGTTTCTTACACCATCACACAACAGCACACTGCCCTTTGCAAAGGAACAGGAAGGTTCTGCTCCTCTCCACCTTGCCTGCAGAGAATAACAGAATTCCCCCCATCAGTTTTCAGTTTATAATTGGCCTTTGTGTTTCTGAGCAGTGTATCAGAGATTGCTACAGCTATCACATGCAGCCACAGGAGAGTAAGATAAAAACATTCCCAGTTTCTTAAGCATCCTTTGTTTTCTTCCCACAAAGTCTCGGGAAAATGGAGTACCAAAGAAATGAAATTAAAACTGTCAAAGAAAATCAACCTCAACATTTACTTTTATTTCCTACTGCTGTTGTTTCTTAAGCTTTCCCTAGTGACTGCTACATTAGCCTGGATTTACTATTAATACAAAAATGTATCACATAAAACTGGCTACAGAGTTTGCAACAGAACCTTTTTGTTGGGCGTAAGCTTATTCTCAGATGTCCTTGCCTCCAGTAATATATTTAGAAGGCTTTGTTAATGTAGTCCAAGGAGTACTTTAAAAATGGAACAAACAGAATTCAGGAAAATACTGTTTCTCCAAACCTTAAATACATCCTTCATATATAAAACTGAGCTGCTTAAAATAAATTTTAAAAGCAAGTTATTTCCTGTTATAAATTCAATTCTCACTTAATAAAGACAAAATTACAGCCTCTGTTGAGTAACTTTAAGATCCATACCAAGTAATTATCTAGTAAAGATATACCAAATAACTCAAGACTTTGGCAAGATTTTCACAGTTATTACCTAAGAATCAGATTTATCAGGCAGTTTCTTTGATGTATCATCATAAAAGGCCTTCAGCTTGAAGCACACGTCCTTGCTGCAGCCTAATGATAGCTTTGCTTTACAAACAACAGACTTGAAAGATTCAGCATATTGCACTGCAGGTTTTAGTAGTGTCACATCTACTCTGCTTTGCACAGAAACAAACACCTTTTCCACGGGAAATTTACTGCTGGCTGCTAATGTCAGTACTAACTAGGCAGACATTTAATAAACTCAAGTTCATAGACAGTGACATGTTAACAAAAGGGGGTTCAACCTCTTGAACCTATGAAGCAATTAGGCATCAAAAGAGGTTGCAGAGCAAACCTGTGGTGAAGCCCCGAAGCTCTGGTTTGTTGGTGTTTTGGTTTTCTGGGGTTTTATCTGGCACAACTGAGACTATGAAACTGTGATATCAAAGAGCAACTATTTCACATGAAAGTGATTGAAAACAACTCATCAGGTGGCAAAAAGTCCATCTTATCAAACTTATTTCACATAGACAGGAGCTGGGAAAAAAAGGCTATATTTTAATTGTTAAGTGCTATAAATCAGCTAATTAAAAAGTGCACCGAGGAAGCTTGTAAAGATTTATAGCTAATTCTTGTCTCCAAAAGCCTCTGACTGGGACAGATAATTACTGCAATAGCTGCAGAAGGCCAAAGACAGTACAGTTCATGGCATCATTTTAAATTTTCTTAAAAGTAATTATGTCATGTCATATACAAGAGAATTTGATTATTCTGTGAATTACTTCAGCTTCAAGGAGTCTCTGAGCTTGGGAAAATAAAACTTTAGTATTTTAAATTAAACCCTAAGCCTTCAAGGCTTGGTGGGAACAGAGAGAGAAATCCTAAATGTCTTTTCACAAATTTGGAAAGCAGCTTCTAGCTATTGAACAAAGTTTTTAATAGCTTGAAAAGTTGGTCTTAATTTTTTGCCACATAAGCTTCTAGATGCATTTTTAAGACCTCTGTTCTAAATCTTCCACTCTAATAGTTTTGCTCTTTTCAAAAAGACAAATGGGACAATTGTCAGAAATGTTTTTAAGCTGTGAATCACAAAGTTTGCACTTTGCTGTGACTATACAAATAATGAAGATCAGACACTTCTTAAAAATTATATCAAGATGCTTTTAATCAGTAGCTGGGGAACTTGGTATCCATAACATTTTTAGCAACATCAGCATGTAGTTTTTCTCAGTGTCCTATAAAGTACAGTATAGGTTGTGTGTTCTAATCTTTTTCTCCAGTGCTAGTGGCAGTAATTTCTGCTTCTTTTAGTTATTTTTGTTCGGTTGGTTGTTTCTTTTCTTCCTTGACATGGAGCAATGAAAACCAGACTTAACTGAAACACTAAAACATCTATGATAAGGCTGCTTCCCACCTCCACATAAAAGCTTTCATAGCTTTTCCAAAGCCCCTATTTATTTTTCTGTTTCAATTAAAATATTTTTAGATGGCTCTTGTATTTATATAGCCTTGCAATTGTTGGACTTTAATGGTAGTTATGTGCCTTTTATTTTCCATACTTCTGACCCATGTAAACTGAAGTGTCACTATAAGGGCACCCTAAGCTGATACTGCAGGTAGGAGCATGTACCATAGTATGAGTCTCAGTCTGTGGTGCTCAGCTTTGACTTTCTGAGAATGTATAGGTGTGCTCCAAGGCTCAGTGTGATGCTCCCCTGGTCACACATACCAGACTGATGCAGCTGTAACAGGACAGTACCATCAAAGGTGATGTTTAGAAACACAGTAATACAAAACCCTGTTAAGATCTGTACTGTTGGGATAGGTGTTCTGTAGCATTTCCAGTATCACATAGAACAGCTTAATACCCAATTCAGGGATTTATTTTTCCCTTTGCCAACTGCAGCTGACATCTTCAACAGCTCTTTAAAAGCAGCAAACAAGTCAGTGAATTTATTTTTCACCCTTGGAACAGAAGGCTGTTCCCCTTTCTACCTCTGGAGTGGGGTCATATACATTAGAAGAGGAAACAAAGGTCAATCTATCAGCAGTAATCAAATAAATCACACATATATTAAATTTTAAGGTACAGGTCCCTAAGTCCTCATTCTGCATTTGTGCTGAGCCACAATTTCAGAGGCAGCCCTGAGAGTGCTGTAGAAAGAAATGACATCCTTTTATTGCTGTCTCTTTCAGTGTGAAGAGTCCACAACAGTCAAACTCGCAGAAAATAATTAGAAATACAGATTCCAGAGTTTTGCAATGGATGTGCCTGATGTGTCTATCCCAGAAAGGCTCACCTTGGTTATGTGTAGATATTTTGTAGCATTATGCATTTGAGAGAGCAGTGGAATGAAAATAATATCTATTTATTTTTTAAATGACCCTATGCTGTTTATGTTTGCCAGACCTTCTTAAAGAAAAACCTGACTAAAATCACCTTTTCTGCTGCAATCTGCAGACTCAGTTAAACTGTACTAGAAGTTGAGAATGCTCAACAAAAGAAGAAAGCAGTCGACATATTTCAGAATGAGACTCTGATACATAGATTCAAGTTAACGCACTTTTGTGAAAATCGGTGTTTTTTCTTTCCAATTTTCAAAAGATTGTCTCTTCAATCATTCACAAGAGCTAAATTATACACTAGATATTTCACCTTAATCAAAAAGATTCTGAAGAAAGAAATGGAGCTCCCTTCTAAACTGTCATTGTTACCAACAATGGGGTAGTCAGGCTGCAAAAGTTAGATTGCAGTACTTCAAAATGATCACCTGCTCTTTTGCAAAGGTACACCAGAGAGGAAACCACAGGACAAGCAAATCTGAATGCAGACTTGGAATAACCTGGAGTGGGATAGAGTTCATAAATGAAGTTAAGGCTCAAACTTATGGACAATGGAATTAGTTGCAGAAATCACACCTGACATTAGGTGGTACTTTTCAGGAACACCTTGATTATTCTGAAGTTCTACCCTGGCATCAGGCTGACACGGTTGCTACAATGATAAGATGATAATCTAATGTTATATGGACAGCTCTTGACTCCTAGAGAAACAGAAACTTGCTTGAAAGATAAATCAAAAATTGGTGCACCTTTCCCTACCTGAACTAACATGAAAGAAAAATACAAGGATATTAGAAAACACTCCAGATACTTTAACGTTATTGTTAGTTTCTGCCTATATTCTCACAAATTTCTAAACTTGTTACTGCAGATCAAAGATATTTTTTTTAATGCTGAACATTTTCGTGCCCCACACAATTCAATTTAGTGAAGCAAATGATCACAGAGATCTGATGCCTGTGTACATATGACAAGAGTTCCAGAGGAATGATCTCCTTTGCTTCTGTTTATCCTGGTGACATTCAGGCAGTTATATTTTTATTGGCTCTAACTGCATTCCCTGATGTCCACTTTCAGTTAGGGAATATTGTGCTCAAAAAGCAAAGAAGGGGAAATAGGGAGAGATCTGCACAACTCTTGTTTCAAAGAATATGATTTTTCCAAAATTTTTACATTTTCATTGTCTGAAACTATAGTATTTTTACCTAGAGAAGCAAATAAAATAAGTATTGTGTGACAATGCCATGCCTAGTGTATAAAAGTGAATTATGTAAGAAAATTAACATTTCATCTAATTTCCAGATTTCATTTTCCTTTTTCTCACATCAAGTTCGAGATAAGAGCATAAGATTGAGCTAAAGACTTGAGACAAAAGACTAAAGACATAAGACTTGAGCTACAGTAAATATTTTCTTTTTTTTCATGCATTCCAGTTACCACAGGATCTCTGAGCAACTCCAGAATGTCCTTTTTCTATGTGTACATCTGTTTAAAACTGAAAGCTGTCATAGAATTTCAGTGTATTTTTTAGGGAGAAATTCACAGCAAACAGTAGTTATAGTTTCACATTTCCTCTCTTTATCTATTTACCAGTGGCCAGTGAAGATATGCAGTGCTAAATACCTAAAGTGCAATCAAGATTGTGGTAAATGAAAAAGTGACCTGCTGCATTTGTGATCTTGAGCTGGTCAATATAATGCCCAATAACCTTCTATTGTTATGAAAAGAGCCAATGTATATAGACTGCAATGATCTTCCCTGTTCAAATATAAATATTTTTTCCCATTTATAATCCCTAGTTCAGAAACAGCTTTCCACCTTTCCAGCATTTAAAACATCTTTATGGAAAAAGAAATAGAATGTTTCAAATTGGAAATACTGCTAATGATGGTTGAACTGTATGAAGATATTGTAATATCTCCTATTGTAATTCCTAGGGACCATGAGATTCATGATGTACTCATCCCAGGAAGTGAACTCAGGTTTGAATTATCTTCTAAAGAAATGAAATAGCATTGGCAGGTATTAAAGTATTTTCTTTAGGTTTTCAGCACCTTCCAGGTGTTCTAAACTGATAGTTAAAAAATGCACAATATCTATAGCTAATCACAAAATAAAAAGGACTGGATGTTACAGACAGAGACAGGAACAAAAAAACCCACTAGGACCATCTAGAACACTGAATCCAGTTCTCTACAGCAGCCATAACACAGAGCTATTTTTGAAAGGACACCTCAGAGCATCTATTCCATTAGAGCAGAGAAACCACTTGATCTTAAAGGCCTTTTCCAACCTAAATGATTCTATGACTCTCTTAATTACACAGTAGTGTATCTGTCTCCTTAATTAGAGATAAGAACAGATTGTTGGGTTCTAGTGAATGCTTTAAAAGGCTAAACACTAACTCCAGTGCTAATAAATGGGAGCTTTACCTGTCTGGTTATTTTATTTTGGTGCTGCTGGTTGATATTTTAACAATGGAATGGTACTGTCAATACAGTGCTGTTAATAAAGGAGATATATCTGTTTCTGTTTGGAATTTGGTGTTACGTAATATGTTTCCCTGGGACTAAGAAAGGTATTAAGGAAAATAAAAATGACACTAGAGTCTTTTGCAACCCAACTGCAAATGACTTCTTGATAGAATTATGAAAGATGTATCACCCAGTCTGAAATAAAAACATTTCAGTGCTCATCTGTGGACTGATGTTACCATCACAAGTAGTTTCTAGAAATTTTTTAACTGCAACATAGCAATTTTCTGAAGCCAATTTCAGAACAATTTATGCATGATATATAACTCAATTTTTGCAAAATATTTGTCAGATGACATGTCAATCACAGCGTGATAGTGTTCAGAAGGAGGAACTCAATCTTCATATCTCAAAATACCACAAAGAAAGAACAAAGGAAGATGGATGGGTCAAAATAAAATGAAATGAAATTATGCAATGAATTATTTTTCTTTGCTTCATTCTCTGTCTTCTTTGTTTCTTCATTTTTCATGTTCTTTTCTTTGTCCCTTGATTTTTTCCTTCATCTCGCTGTTGTATATTTTATTAAGCATACTATTATTGTGCCTGAATCTTTCTAAGTTCTTTCTGGGGGCTGTTTCTCATAGCAAATAAAAGATAAAAGCTAGCCTGAGTTGCACATTTCTTCTCTGATTTCTTTCATGTTTGGACTTCCTTTAGAAAATATTAATAATAATGCTAGACTAATATTTCCATCTTGTCTATTCTTTGTCTAATTGACATCTTTTTTCTCTGACTTCAAAATTGCAGAAGTCCAAACTGATGTCTTTGCTTTTTAAAGAAGATATTTTATTCTCTGGACATGAATCCATTTTAGATTAAAACAGTGAGTTTTGTAATATTGCTTTCAACTGCATAAGTTAAAAGACCTTTAAGACTTAGGGTGGGAAAACATAACCCCATGGAGCACAGATCCTCATCTACTGCATCTTCCACAGAATTCTTTGGAAACGATGCACAGGACCAAATCACTATCACAGGAACTGCAGCTAACACCAGAACCAGCTAGGAAATAAAGTGGGTCTCTTAGATTTCTGACTCCAGCTTTAAAAGGAAAAAAAGTTGGATATAAAATCCACATGAAAAAATTCACATGAGAGCAGTAAATTTTAGAAAAGGCCTATAAGCAGCAACTGCCACCAAAGCTACATAAAGTGACTAGTGATTTTTTACAGGGAAACAGAACTCACTGGCAGAGGAGGTAATGCACCTGATGAAAGAGATTCATTTCTTATTAATGTGCATCTGCATGATGCAAATGAACTTACAGAATATCTCAAGTGTTAAATTCAGACATCTTGGATTGCCAGCTTTATTCTGTGCCCAATTTCCATTCTGATTCTTAATGTATGCTGTTAAATTTCAATGCAGATTTTTAATCACTTTACGTATTGAGAAGGCAAAAAATATTTTGAAAGGAGTATAAAAAAATACAGATCATGAGAACACATTGTGGCATGGACTTAATATGCACTTGTATCAGTTTATTCTGAAGTGAAGGACTCTTGGTTTGCTCACGATCTTTTACCTGTATTGGTGCCATGGCAAAATGCCATGCACTAGGATGCCCTGTCCATATAAACCCAGACTAGAAAGTCTGGGCATAAGGTATCTATCACAAGTGAGTTTGTAATTGGTGAAATACACAGCAATGCTGTGCTCTTTTCATTGTTTTAAGCTCAGATTCAAAGATCTTTTTGTATGAGGATGAGTATTTGTTATTTTTGATGGCTTACTTTCCTCCCTTTCTACTGTAAATGCAGAGTAAGGAGACGTATCTACTTCAGCTACTGACAGAACTGCACAAGCTGCATAATGACGAGTTTCTAAACTAGAATTATGCACCAGGCCCCAGTCAGCCAGTCTCACTGCATTACTACAGTGTTCCAGCTGCAAACATGATCATTTTGTCATTTCTTCTGAAAGAGATTTTTGTAACTTTGTAACACCCACTACTCCATAATAACTATTGTTTCAGTGACTTCTGCAGGTTGTTGTCACAGAGTTGTGCTGTGAATGCTCTTTCCCAGTATTTGTTCTTTGCCTGTTGAGTGCCAGCTCCCGAGATCCCACCCATATACCACCACCTCCTGCAGCAGCTGCTCCTGGTACTCCTCCTACACAAACCCTGAGGTCTGAAGTGGCAGTAACCACACCACTTATTTCTACAACTCTGATTTCTTTAGCCTAGACTGTTGCAGTCCTGCTTAGTGCATCTGCCTTCCTTCCCCCACTGCTGTGTCGTGCTCTCTACTGACAGAGCCTCCACATATTGCACTACTGTCCTCCGGTAAAGACAACAAAACCTCATCTTGATATGTGAGTCTAGATGGTTTTATTGTGCTTTCACCAATGCTACATCATGCATTAAATGAGCTTGCTGGTGTTGGCTGAATTCTCTGTGCTAATGATGGAGAGAAATCTGGACCCTTCTTTGCAGTAGTGACAAATAAAATAGCTTCTTAGAAACCCATCTCCTGAAAAACTCCAGTCACTCAAAATAAGATTCATGGTCTTTGTGCAAGGTAAAGAAAACTGATCCATAAAGCTAAAGTTGTCTGCATAACAAATGGAGGTAGATGTCTCCTAATTGTGGTGCTCTGAGGTGCCCTTTGGAGATGCTTACTTTTATTCTTTGGCTATATAATGAGCCTAGGCAATTAACTGAGGCTTCCAAATTAGGTGTCTAATGTAGACACTGTTGAAAAGTCCTTCTCCCCTAGTTCCAACATCATATTATGCATTGCAATCTGTAGGGCTAATGAAAGTCTTCGGAAGAGGCCCCAGCTGAAAAGAAAAATAAGCTTCATACAACTTCAATTTTATATTCACACAACTTTTTTTTTTTTCTTTCTTTCTTTCTTTCTTGAAAATACATCAGGCAGTGAATTTCCAGCTAATCTGGAATTCTGCATAGCTGACTACCTATGAATCACTAGCATATGCATATTCCATAAGATACCATTTTTGTCTGTACAAAAATTCATCTTTTTGAAGGTCGTCTTTTCTTCTTCTCTGATACTCTAAATGATTCTTATTTCCATGTTCAAGTGTCCTTATATTTGTTTCTGGGGCTATATTATGTCTAATATGTTTATTCTATCTTCACCTAGATTTAGACAAAACCAAACAACAAACAAATCTCTTCCCATTAACAATGCCAATGATGGGACAATCCTATTCTACAGCAGCATGAAGCACTATGGGTTGGGTTTTTCTGTATGATCACAGTAATTCATTAAATGCACAGAAAAGGCAAAGATGGCTGCAGTTCACGCAGCTTTGCCAGGCTGCTGTGTGGACAACACTGCAGGTCACTGACTGGCTGGTTCAGAGGCAGTTACTACCCTCATCACTTTTGCCACCATCCAACCACAAGTCTCAATAACTCATACTAACCACAGCTTCGCTCTGGGCTCGCTCACCATCATCTAAGGGCTGTAAATAGCTTTCTCCTTGCTTGTTTTCAACCACGAGTAAGAAGCAATGACAGGGATTTTAGAGATGAGAAATACACAGAAAGAAAATATAGGAATTTAGCATGAGATATCTGAATCAAGCTAATTATGATTCCTTAAGCATATTTATATTTTGATTAGTAGCAAGTGCTAATGAACTCCAAGAAATCAAATTTGACCTGTAGATATATTTTACACTTAACATATATATATATATTTATCCATTAAAAACCCTTGCAATATACAATTATGCCACTATAGTCCACTTTGCACATTGTCTCTATTTAAACCCAGTAAGACACCTCTGTTTTTAATGAATTAATGCTCTTATATATCTGTTTTGGCCCTCTAAGCCACTACTTAAACTGAGAAAAAGAACTTGGGATTCTATTGTTTTGCTTTTACTCTATGTTTTGCCTGTCAGTAAGTAAATTTAATCTGCATTATTAGTAACTGTCAAGAGCATACTCTGAGCAGAAGGCAAATACAGCAGGTGGTAAAAAAAAGAAGAGATGGCTGAAAGCAGAAAAGCAAAACAAATGATTGCCAGGAACTGCTAATCTAGTTATGCATAAATTTAAGATGAATTAAAATGCATGCAAAGCTTTCACTGAAGGTGAATACTTGACAGAAAAGGAGATAAACTGACCAATTGTTGTTATAAGACCATTTGTCAGAAAGCTCAAGTGCTAAAAAACCTTTATAATCTTCTAATTGCTTTAATGCAACTTCTGTAAACTTAACCTATCAGACATTTTGAACCTGCTAAGAGACAGTTCATCAGACAATGAACTTATGGCAGAGGGGACTGTTCCTTTGTTTACTAACACAGAAAATCAGTGACCCTTTCCATTCACTACACTTCAGTGGTCAAAATTTAATCTTTGAAATGTTTTAGCAGGTAATTGATATCCACATGGTAACTCTTGTGATAATTAAAGGTATTAGAAAAAAACACTCTCAAAAGACATACAAAGTGAGTAAAAATCCTGCTGGCTATTTTATTTTTCTTTTCTTTTCTTTTTTCAGTGATATATCAAAAAGTATGAGTGGACAATTAGGACTTTGCCAAAGCAGCAAAGTCTGTCAGCTCCATTTTATTCCTTTTCTGGTGATGTGTGCAAGTTGGGAGAAATGTGCTAAGCCCTTTACCAGTTCCCCAGAACCTAGAGGACAGTCTGCCTGATGACAGATGCAGATTTTCTCCCAAGTCTCACTTATTATTCATGCTGGATATTCAACTTCTGGCACTCAACGGAAATGTCTTCAAAATATTTGGTTATAGCGAGAGTTGAAGAGAGCTTGACCTTAAATGATTATATGGCTGCTGCTACATGGTCCTTAAAATTCCTCCAATCCCAGTAGAAGTTTTTTCCATCTCTCACAGAACTCCGGAATGACTTGGCCCAAATTTGTTAAAAATTCAAACAACAATAACAATGACAACTCTTCATTTGAAATTCAAAAACATGCTAATAGATGATAAGGACACAATAATTTCTTTCCAGAAGTTCTCTCAGAGGTGTATCTTATCTACTTAACAGGCAAATAAGTGCACCTTGAATGCTCAGAGACACCTGCATTGTCTACAGGACTTCTCTGTCCTAACCATATGTTCTGTATCCCCTTTGCTCAATTATTTATTTACTTAAGTTTTCATATATGTAACACATGAAAACATCAGAGAAAAAGGGGTTTGGACGAGCAGGAATGACAGCCCTCCACAACACAGATAAAATGGCTCCCGTGAGGAAATTCACAGATTTAAGGAACATAACAGACAAAACTCAGAGTTTAGTCTTTGCTTTTCTCCTAACTGGTTTGGCAAGGGTGCCAAGTGCTTGGTAATGTGGGGCAGGGAGGTTCTCTTCAGAAAAGCTCCAGCAGCACTGGGTCTCTACACCAGTTACCTGACTTGCCACTGGTGCCAGTGGGAGCCAGGGCAGCCATTAGCAGCATAGCAGAGCTAACGCCAGGATCCTTTGGAGCTGCTAAACTTCTAAGGAAAGGAGCTACAGAAGAACTCCACGGGAGCTCTGCAACATGCAGAGAAGTTACTGTTCTGATACTACAGCATAATTAAGGTAACTGGGGCACAGTGCTTCACGTTGTTTAGAACAAAATTCTGGATAAAGTCAGTTTTCAGTTATGCTTTGCATAGGAGTGTTTCCCTTTAGACAATTTGACAGGACAGATGGTCCCAGAGCTCTGTCAGCACCACACAGGGCTCGGTAGAGAATTTTGGTTGTTTTTTTTTTTCAGTTGGGATGTCTAAATTACTCACATTTTTGAATTTCCAACACTACAATTAATAGTTATGTTAAAGTAAGATGAGTAGCTTTATTTGGGGACTGAGAAAGAAAAGCTTTCATCCTGCTTGACTTCTCAAATCATCTTACAGCTTACCCTCAAGAGTTTTAATTATGTTGAAGGGACCATTATGATTCTGTTTTTTTAACATAAATTTTGCTGTAGTTCTTATAAGAAAGTGGTTTTTTACTTTACTGATGTGAACTATTCATGAATGCATAGGTGAGTGTGGGGACAGACAACAGCCACACAGGAGATATGTCTCCATTCCCAGCTCTAAGTCACAAGTAAGAAAATCCTACTCTTATTAATGTGTTCCTCCATATTTTAAAATCTTATTATTTTTGATCTGTATAACTGGAAAAAAAGAAGAAAAAAAGATTCATTCTATGAGTTTCCTAACACTGTCAGTCCTACTGGGGCTGTTACACCTTGTAACAAATTTATGGGACCGCATCAATCTTTTGATTATTTTTTAACAATTGTAACATTTTTAAACATTTTTTAATAATTTTAAAATACAAACAAAAAGGAACAACCCTTTCCTGCAATTTAGAGCTAGCAAATTTGAGAGGATAATAAAGACAAACAAACTGCCACTTTTCCTTTTCTTTTCATTAATAAAGTACATTTGTTTGCTGACTTAGATCAGTATTTCCTTATGCTGTTAAATTCTAAGATTCATAACCATAAGTGGACACTGAAGGGAAAAAAAAAGTTATTTTTTAACATAATTAAAATATTACTATTAGCAATTCTTGTGTCTTAGCAATAAACACTTCTGAAAAATCAGAACCTAACCTTACAGAGTAAAGTGTAAATTCTCCTTGTTGCTCTGGAGTGTGGCTCCTATGCAAATAGATCTCATAATAATTACACTCGATAGTGTATGGTGGGAAGGATTCATCTTTCTTTAAAAGCAGCAGGTATGTCTCCTTCCTCTCACAGTGTCAAACCCAGATGGAGATAGTGATCAAACATGGTGTGACAATTTCTACAATGTCTCCCTGTGGGAGCTATTAAAATTCAACTTATGCACAAAAAATATCTTGAGTGCCTAGCCTGGTAAAAATTCTATTTCATCATCTAGGAAATGTGGGATTAAATCTTGCCAAAAAATAGAAAACATATTTCATAGACAGTTTCATGATTTTTTTCTTCACTTGAAATAATTTTTTTTGTCAACAGCTTTCTATTAGCTAGTTGAAAGTGATGGGTAAATCAGCTCTCCAGGGTCTCGGCCCGGAGCTTCCTCTTTATTCCAGCATCATATAGACATGCTCAGTCTGAAACTATCAAGGCCAATTCATTTCCAGAAAGTACAGGACAAAGTTAAATGGTCGGAGAGTGATTAAAAGAAGTGCAATGCTGTCCAGGACTTCCAGGACCAAGTTGCTGGAAGAAGAAAAATTATTATAACTTAGATTCCAAGGCTGCTGTAGTCAGCTGGAGCCTTTATTGCAAGGTTGTATCAACCTCTTTGAATTTGTATAATAATAAGAGAGTATTATTCTTCATGAAAGGTTTTTAATAAACAGCAGTTATTGAGAGTTTACTTACAAAGGGCCTTTTCTTAATTCTTCTTAATATGAAAAGAGAGCTGTGTCATGCTCTACAAAGTGCTTTTCATTAGAATACAATAAATACATTTACATTATCAAGGGTTACCCTCATTAAACAAGAGGAGCTCAACAGGAAGAACAAGATCTGGGAACTTGAGCAGGAGGTGGGTGCAGGACACTGTGCACTGCCCCAGGTTGTGACAGCCCTGCCTCGGGGCTGTGAAGGGGAAGTCTGAATTCAAAGCTGAGATGACTGGCACAAGTAACTCTTGTGAGAAAGGACACTGCACCCTTGTCTTCACTGAGGGTAGAAAGAAGAACCTTTCCCCATCAACTGCACTGCCCATACATAACTGTCTGGGGTAGGAGAATGAAAAGCAAGTGAATAACAGGCAGGATCCAGAAGAAGCCAGCCATACAAAGTCCATCCAATCACCCAAACTTCTTGGCACCAGTGCCACCAGAAAAGCACTTAAGATATTAGTAATTCAAAATTCCTTGCTGAGAGATCACAGCATCCATTTGCCATCCAGACAACTTCTCTAGAGAAGTTTGCTGGCTACAAGGAGCTCATATTTATGTTATTGAGAGTCTGCCAAGTGTGATGAACCCTACTCATTATCATCTGCTCCTACAATCCCATCTAGGGTCTAATGATCCTGTGACAAAGCAATAAAAGAGACTGCATGTTCTTTGGAGCAATGTTAAAATCATCTGGAGCACAGATGTCTCCTCTATCCTCCCAGAGAAAGAGGTTCAGGAAGAAGACAAACTGAACAGGTTCCTACAGGGCCGCACAGCTGGGTACTGTGCTCAGTGGCTTTGGCTTCCACAACCATGGATCAACCTTTCAGAAGGATCAACAGGTCTGTTGGGAGTTTATAGGATTCACCTGACCAAATGGGGCAAGAAGGTCTTTGCCAACAAGCTGGGCAGACTTATAAGGAGAGCTTTAAGCTTAACTTAATGGGTAAATGGGATGGAGTTTTAAGTAAGAGAGGATTGCTGATGTATTAAGAACCAACACAGAACTGCCTCAAAAGAATTAGGATTTGTTCTTCTAAAAAGACAGTTGACAGGCCATCAGAAGTGGCTCTACACCAACACAAGCAGCATGGGTTACAAACAGGAGCTGAAAGCTACAGGATGCAAAGAAAGCTACACTCTAATTGCTATCACTGGAGCCTGGTGGGACAACTCACAACTGGAGCATTGCAGAGAATCTGTGCATGTCTGATTGATTGCTGGAAGTGCTCAAGGCCAGGCTGAATGGGTTTTGAGCAACCTGACCTAGTGGGAGGTGTCCCTGCCCATGGCAAGGGGGTCAGAAATGGATAATCTTTAAAGGTCCCTTCCAGCCCAAACCATTCTATGATTTTATAATTAAATGATTCTATGATCCACTGTAAGAGTCATGATGATGATGATGCTGACAGTATTACATATTTTATCAGCATATTGTTGCATGAAGCACTTTCAAAGCCACATCATTTAATGTTATGTGTTTTATTTTTCATTTAACATGATTTAGAAAAATAAATAATAATTTCATGGCATCAGCATGGTTTCCTGAAGTGACAGCTACCTGTGAGTAGCATGGTACTTTGTAGGAAGAAGTGATTCCAAGACCATCATATATTTGTTAGAACATAAATAAAGCAATTCATTTTGAGTGTTTACTTGTTAGCATAATGGAATATCTACATAAACATTAAAATGCAAAACTGTACTTGACACTTTGATCCTGAACATGGCACTCTACTACAGGGAAACAACTCTCTCAACATTACAAGCAACAGCAAGTGTATTTTTTTCCAAATGACTCCTTATAACAGCCTTTTCTGTGTGAAGAACACCAGTGGTCCTCACTGTCACTGTGAAAGTACTGCACTGTTATGCTCCTGACAAAGCTGTAAGAAACAAAGGCTTCTGGTATTTTGTTGGTGCTCTCAAAATCAACTTCAAAATAAGTCTATGCATTAAAAGATATATTAAATACTATAAACAAATGATTTCTCATAAGCATCCTCTAATCAGTGTGGCTAGTTTAGACATACTGTTTAAAGTGTCTCTGCTAAAATACTATCTGCAATTAGCTACCCTGGTCTCGGTATTTTCTCTAACTATTTGTAATCCTGGAACACACTAAAAGGTTTTCCATTTTTATCATACATTTTTTAAAGCTTGAGGGATTTTTTGTTTGTTTTCCAATAAGTTCAGTTGTAAATTTGATATTACAATTATTTTTGTCTTGGAATTTTATTACTTTTCATTAAGCTGTATCAGGCACAAACTTGTAAAGCTGTCATTCATGCTATTTATTCTTGTAGATGTAGAAGTAAATCATCTCACATCCTACTGCACTGGGCATTTTTTTAGTCTTTTTCAGCAGCACAGTTTTTCTCAGTCTTCTTCCTTTTAGTGACAACAGTCAAGGATCTTAACAATTCACCCAAATCTCAGCTGCACACTCCATAAGAAGTCTGAATTTTAGCATAAATTCTCAAACCATTCAAAGATTGAGAAGTCTATTCTGTATAAATCTACACTTAATCAACTTATCATTAACATATGCTAATATACTATGACTTATAGAAGCAATCATTTTTTACAGAATTTCATGCCTAAAGCATTTTAAAACAGCTGAGATTACATATATCACAAGTTCATTTACCAAACTTGCACATTTCCCCAAATCCTACGCCAATTAACCTATAAAGAAGCAAAATATCACATGAGACTACTACTAGAGAAAAGATTTTTTGGACAGAGATTTTTATTTTTACTTAAGAAGTGACTGTAAGATAGGACTTTTTAGTTACATCCCAGCAGATAAATCTAGTGTCTCCAGGCTACAGTGATTGTCAAACAAGTCTGAATGTTGAATTAGTGGTCAAATAACATTTCTGAAACTAAGATTTCAAAGATCATAAATAGACCTACTTTTAAGACCTTTAATCATGCATTCATCCTGCTATTTAGCTAAGGCTTAACAATCAATCTCATTGATCTAAAGGAACAATTTGCCCTAAATATTTATCAACATAAATCAGATTGTACATTCTGGAACAGATTTTTTTTTTAAAGTGTATAATTATCAGGGTTCTCCAGTGTGCTCTAATTATTCTGAAGCCATTTCTGGAGTAATGTCACAACTGACATCAAAACAGGCACCTAGCTTCATTCCTGTTCCTTCGTCTATATCTTGAGATGATTCTGGAACAAACTTTTCATATAACTTCCAACAGAAGTATGCCAAGGAATATGTATGTCTAGGGATTCTGTAATTTTAAATAAAATTTTGTAGACAAACAAGTCAACACCTTAATGTTAGTGCTGTATAGCTAAGTAACATTTACATCTGTTTGGCATTTTCTACTTTAAATTAGCTTTTTTATATCTTTAGTCACAAATGTTCAACTTGCCTCCCTTTCTATTGCTGTAGATCAACTTTACAGGTGCATGACTTTCTACTTTCTCTCTCTTGCATCTAAGAATTCTAATTTAGAGGTTTTGAAAGAAACGACTACCACTTCACAGCATTTTGGGGAGACTGAGTTCTCTTAAGACATAATGATGTCCATAAACATGTATTTTTTATTATCTATGAAATATTTTCTTCCACCTGTGCCAAGTACCTCCTGCTGTTCTAGTGGATGGACCCTTCCCATGATATTTGTTTAGCATACCCCAGGCAAGCACCAGAGAATGTTCTCTCAGCTCCCTACAAGACTGGATACCATGCCTAGAAAATATGTCTCTTTTTTTTTTTTTTGAAAAGACATAGCTTCCAGTCTAGCAATCTGAGGCTTTTAAAAATAATTTTCCACTGCCCACCAGAAATCTGTTGGCAGAAGAAGGTGTTAAGATATTTTTAACAGTCACACGATGTAGATATATTTCTGTTCATATTAAAAAAAAATAATAAATTATCCACAAAACTTAAATTTAGGGCTTGCTTAGAATAAAGAATATCTTTACATGTAAAATCCAGCTGCATGGTGTATCTTTATACATAAAATCCAGCTGCATTTTTTCAGCATTCATAATAGCTGAAATAGTAATTTGTTTTATAAAAGAATAGTATTTAATTTTATCCCCGTCAGTGTGGCTTTTTCAACTCATCCCTATCGATATCTAAGACTCAAGGATTCAGGTAAAAGTGCCATAGGCAGCCTCACTTTTCCTGCTAACCTGGGGTGAACCTTTTAGAATTTGTTTCCATCTAGGACAAAATAATTATTTCTTGCTGACATAAATTCCTAACAAGCCCCTTCTGTCCTCAGCTGTATGTAACAGGGTTGTGCTTATGCTAATTTGATGTTATGGGATCAGAACCCCCTACTGATGCAACAAATTTTAAAGTGTTAACAAAATTACTGTAAGCACTGCAGAAAATGTAAAAGAGAAGGTTGCTGTTTTCCAAATATGCCATTCTTGAAAGTACTCGGCAGAATTCTCAGAGTGTGCATTCATCTAATAGGGACTTATTTTCAAGATAATTATGCAGTTCAATAAAAGGATCTCGGCAGGAATATAAAAATTACCATACCTCTTCTTATATGGAATCAGAAGTTTTTGTTTTCTTAAACAACTGAGGTTTACAGAGATTTTCCTGCTTAAACTTTGCAAAGCTTGTGCTCACCGCTGAGGGGACCTGAGTCAGCCTAATGCTCACAATGGGAGAAAATGAAGAAACTCCAGGGACAAGACAATAAAATGAAGTCAATCTTTCCTCCACTCCAAATAATTTCTTCTCTATAATTCACCAATACACCCCCAAATCAGTTTATAACACTATGGACTTCTTAAAATTACAAATGTCACACCTGTCTTGATTTAAATGGAAAAAATGTAATAAATCAGTGCAAGCATTTTTCTCCCCTTTGCCTTATAATGAAATATATAGTTATAAAAGAATAAAATACTGCCTGCTATCAACTGAAAGATGGTCAAGTCAAACTCCATCTGATACTGAAATAGCTTATCTTTATGTAAAAAACACACTGCAAAGAACTTATGAATTTTGATGAACATATTTTTTCTTTTTTTCTTAAAAGTTACAGAGTGTTTCAGGAAGCCCAGAGAAGCAGTTCTGAGGGACACGGAGATCGTTTCATTTTCTCCAGCAAATTATACATTTGTTTTTTTCCCCCCATCTATTCCAGTACTTGCTTTTAGGGAAGAAGTAAACAGATAAATCCAGGTGCAACCCAAAGGGAATTGCAGGAGGAACAATTTTATTTTCTCTGCAGACTTCTCTTAGCTTTGTGTTGTTTATTATTACCTTGATGTTGTTCATTACTTCCATTCTCCTGGCTCTTATCTTCTAATAGTAATCAAGACCTCTCCATACTGTCTCTAAAACCTTATTAGAATAATAGATCAACAAAAGGGAATTATATCCATGGATTTCACAACGGTAACCTTTCATCATTCCCTAACAAAAATTAAAGTAATGTTGTTATTTAATTATGAAATATGTAACCTCATTTTAGCCATCTGTAGCATGAAACTATTGAAGCTGACACTTCAATTGCATTTACCCATGGGCTGATGAGCTCTGAGAGTTAAATACAGGCAACTATCAAAGTATAGACATCTTCCCAGGTTCCTCATACCTAATTACTACAAGTAGGAAGTTTCCTCCAGAGAGGGACCACTTTCATTCTGTATCTGACAGGTAGAAATTAGTTGCCTAATGGAACGGAATAGTTCTGCAAATTGAAGGAATTAACTAAGCTTTTTAAATTTAGGCTCCTTCTAAATTAGATTTTAATTTGGACTCAAATGTGAGGTTGGTGGCATAAGGTAGTTTACTTTGGATAATTTCTAATACCATTCTATCACCCTTTGCCCTTGTCTCATGTGTCTGTTGTGTTTGAGCTGCTATTGACAAATACTGTGACTGAAGATGAAGTACTCAGCTAGCTGCGTATGACATCATGCAGTAAGTACTGCTGGAGTGACAAAGCCATCGCAGATGAAAGAGGAAAAATGAATAAGCCTCATTCTTCCTACTTCCATGAGATTTTTTTTTTTAAAGATTATAGTAACATCCAACCTGAACATGCATAATATGATTATCTAAAAAAATATTCTTGCACAAGCAATGTCATTTTAATTCCCTTTGCTTTTAAGGCAGAACCCTGAGTTATATGTGATGCTGGAAAAGCTCATGACTCTACTGAGATATCACCTTTTTAAAACAAGACATTGAAGCATAACTGATATTATTTTAATTTCACATAACTGTAAAGAAACTGTCAAATGGTTTTTATTTATTATTTTATCTTATGGACTTTATTTTTCTTTTCTTTCTGATGATTTTCCCATTTGTCTCTCCTGGCAAACAAAGTTCCTGAATTTACTCCAGTGCTTTTGCTTTAATATGTTATATTCTGACACCAAACCTTTAAAACAACTTGCACGTTACCGAAAAAGTTTATTTCTTTTCTTTTGGACGTTTCTTCAGGAAGAACTGACAGGAACAATATTTTTAAGTATTCAGTTCTGTCATAATCCTGTATTCAGTGCTGACTACAGAAACATGTCATTTCTGCTGCCCTGTTCTGTCCTATTATGGCATCTTCTAGGGAGCTTTCCCCCATGGATCTTTTCTGACCTCATCAATAGATTTTTAAAAACCCTTGTCATCTGAGAGATGAAGATGAAAGGAAGCAGTATTTCACCAGCATGGCCAGAGGAGGAATTCTTTCCATGACATTTTGTTACACAGACCTTGCAGAGATACTCAGCAACATTTCTGACCAACTTGGCTGGCAATATTGGAAAGGCCTGGACTGTTGTTTCAAACAGACAATAACCCAGTGCTTGATGCTTCAGTAAACCCCCAGAGACTGCACTGTAAAGGCAACTCCTCACACTGTAAAGAATCTGAACATCATAGATTTTCTGATGGTCAGAATATGAAGAAAAATAATCATCTTTACATTATTAAAAGCATCTGAACAATATTATCTTTGCTCCTGTCTTCTAAGCTATATCAACTAAAGGGCTAGTTCATAAAAATTCAGACTAAAAAAACAGACTTATGTTAGTTTGTTTTGTTTTTATAGACACTACAGAACACAGAAATGAAATGAGCAGGCCAATTTCATTTGCACACAAACTCAGAGTTGTCATTCAATCACTGTAATGAGATATCCCAGGAAGCTGTCAGAAGATACAGATATCTCTGTCTGTGCATTTCTGTTTAGACCTATATATTTTTGCATACAGAGTTCAGAATGGGAAAAGTCAAAAGAAAACTCTGTAAACTCCCCTAAGACTTTTACCATTAAACAAGGCTCTTCCTGGACAGTACTAATTTCCATAATTTTCCAAAATTAAGTAGCCTGCTAAATAAGCACAAAATATACAAATATATCTTCTTGTGTTACTCTGAGAAGGCAGGAGTCTCTGGAGAGCAGAAAGAAAAAAAAAAAAGAAAAGAAAATTTTATTTAAAAAAAATTAGATCTGGTGCAGTATTTTCATCCACACAATCTAATATAAATTTGTGCCAAGACTGATTGACTGCATGTCCTTCAGACAAAGAAAAAAGAAATCTTTGGTTTTCCAAACATCACAAAGCAAGCAGAAACATTTATTCAGAATACTTAATGAGAAAAATTAACCAGCTTAACTGCCGGAGGAGAATGAACTATCCAACAATTATTTTTCAAAAAGCAAACAAATGTTTAACTGTGGCAGCTCCTGATAGCAGAGGAACAGGGGGCACATATTCCAAGAAAGTTCAGTTTCACAACTTAAGCAGGCAGAACTGGAAGAGGAGGGTGAGAAAAGATCATCTTTGAAGTCATAAGGCTAAAACACTTAGGGGGAAGCAAAGAAAGGAAATAACATGCCCTGAAGATGTTGGCCCTTACTGACAAAAAAACATGAAATGAGAAAAGGAGGACAAGCAATGGGATACAGTATCTAATGGTTCACAGTTTAAGGCTCACTGACAAAAGGGAACAGACATGAGAGGGACAGTGCCATCAGGAGGTGATTTCATTCTCTAACTCAACATTAAAGAGAGAAAATACACCAACTTCTCCAAACAACACACAAATCTCTTCACTAATCAGCAGGTCTGAAATTCATCCCCCATATTAACTGGAGGTGGTGTAGAACAGTGAAGCAGGTGACTGTCACCCAGCCCAGTCCTCACCCTAGTCCTTCAACTTTCCTCCAAACTCAGAAAAATTAACAGTTCTTAACAGAGAGCTAAGAATAGAGATTTTGCCAGAGGGGAAACAGGAGATTGGTTTTTGGAATGATAATGTGTAAAGAGATTTAACCCATTAATCCATCTTTTTTCCCTACTCCTTTTAAAAATGTCTTTTCTAGGCATTCAAAAGATGCAACCTTACATAATAAAAGAGCTGTTAATTTATTTAATGGTCGGCTTCTCTGTACAGAGGTGACATTTAAAAGATTTATGAATTTTCCAAAAAGCTGAACTCAAATGACAATATTTCAATGTGTATTCTGCATTAAAGTTATTTCAATACATCACTTGGAGTAATCAAAAGGAAAGACAGCCTTGTTGTTCCAGACCTTCTGCTCCTTCTGCTGGGAAAGAACAGCACAGCTTGTCACAGAAATTATGACATCAAAGTCTACCAGAGTAACTGAAATGCTTTTGAAAAAATGAAGTGTTTTGGATGTGATATCTCTTACTTTTTTTTTTTTCCCTTTTCTCAGCAAGGACATTGCCAATGAACTGCCATAAAGAAAACAAAATTGTAGTCTGAAATACAGAAATCATCTTCTTTCCATTTCTGTATTATGCTACAGATTTTGAGGTTTGCGTAGCAGAGAAGAAATATGAGAAGTGCCTAACTACATACTCTATGTGCATTTCAGAGTCCTGTAGCTATCTTCAAGCTCCACCAGAAGCAGTGATGTGCTCTGAGACTTCCCCAGGAGCTGTGGATGCCTCCTCATTGGAAGTGTTCAAAGTTAGGTTGGACAGGGCTTTGAGCAACCCATGTGGTGAAAGGTGTCCCTGCACATGGCAGGGGGGTTGGAACTAATTCTTTTTGAAGTTCCTTTCCAACCCAAACCCTTCAATGACTCTGTCCTGTTCTACCCTGCTAAGAATCACAGAATCACAGAAATTAGGGGCTGGAAGGGACCTAGAAGATCATCTAGTCCAACCCCCCTGCTTGAGCAGGATC
>JANHGL010024974.1:0-24594 GCA_024611195.1 Ceyx melanurus | reverse complement strand
GAAAAGAAAAGAAAAGAAAAGAAAAGAAAAGAAAAGAAAAGAAAAGAAAAGAAAAGAAAAGAAAAGAAAAGAAAAAGTCTGTCCAGAATAAATTGTTTTAAAATCAGTCTGTATCACAAGCTCTTAGAAAAGAAAGGTGACAGCTCCCAGATTAGTTGTGATAGTCAAGTTAGTACTATTCAAAATTAGTGTGGAGGCACTGCAGGGCACAGGCCACAAAGTTACTGAAGGAGAATGGAGCAAGAACAAGGAAATTTTTCAGTTGGAGTTTCAGGTCAGTAGGAATGTGATCTCTTGGAAAAGTGACTTTGAATATATCAGAAATATTTTTTTGTTTTGACACTGAATGTCAGTGCATAGAATGTATCTTGCTCTGTGATTAAGAAAATGTGTGTGGTTTTTTATTAAAAAAAAAAAAAAGAAAACCAAAACTACTGCATAGAGAGTTTAGCAACTGTTCTCTTCATAAAACTATTTCAGAGCCCTTCTGCCTTCTTAAATGTCCCTTGGGCATTGGTCAGAAGGTATATTGTGTTTGCTGCTCAGCACTGCTGGAGTCTGGCACAAAGGATGTGGAGGCTTGGAGACCAGTGTGAAAACCTGACAGCCATGTTTGTGAACTGGGTTGACACACATTTGTACAAAAATATTTTTCACTTACTTCTTACCTTTATTAGCTACCAGTGTCTCCACAGACTCATACCAGGCCATTGTTTCACCAGTGTTTGACCTGTGGAAACAACAGCTATCCTTGAAAATAGTATAGTGATCTTTTGCCTGTACAATCTGTGGTATCTACTGCACAACTGGTCTAGCTCCTTGAGGAAGCAGAGTGAGGAATTCATGTTATCTAAGCACTGAATAATGGAAAGTCAACAAAAAGTGTGACATTTTATTTTAGAGCATAAAGAACCATATGGACTTATAATGTACAGCGTTATTTGACTTTGGCAACTTGACTATTCATCCATCAGATAGCAATTGCTAACACTTGTAATTGTTTGAACTATAATAAAAGCATAGGGGGGATATTAATATTCTAGAGTCTGTAATTAGTTTCTTCTTGAGTTCAAATGGTTTAACTATTAACTTCCACTCATTCCAAACACTTTTTTGTTTGGAATGAGTGGAATTATCTAAAACTTTATCACACTAACAGTCACAGGGGAAATGGCCACTATTTCAGTGGTATAAAAAAATTGAGAAAATTCATAGTTTTGGCTCATTTTATCTTGCTATAGGCTTCTGTTAGAAATAAGACAGAACTAAATGAACCCTTCAGAGCACTCACAAAACCTGGTTGCTCTGAAGATGCTCAAGCTCAGGCCCAGTGCAAGGCTTAGTGTGCAAGCTAATTGCGAACAGCCACATTGTTTGACAGGACAGGAGAATGTCAGATCAGGGAACTGCACGCAGTGTGTGGAAAGCTCTGTTCTTGTAACTAAAGAAAGATGTTCATATTCAGTTTAGTCAACAGATAACACAGATCTGTCTTTTATTCCTGCAAAATTCTGATTAAAGTTATCATTGTATGAGTTTTTAATGTGAACATTCAGCAGAGAAAAAGAACCTCCTTTACCAGTATTATTGGTGTTGCTCGCACTTTTTTGACATGAAACCTTGGTAGAATATGATTTCTTAAAAATTAAACATCTTGTGAATATGTTAGACACATGTAGAGATGTTGGCTTATGCCTGCCTGGTTTCCTTTTATTCTCTTTGATTTTCTCAGCTTTCTGGTGGTTTTCTGAGGCTTGTAGCCTCAGGTATCCCCAAATGAACATTACTCTCATACTTACTGTTTGGTGATAAACAGGAATAAATGTCTTTGGTCATCTAGCTTATATTTTGTTGTAGAATAAAAAGCAAACTTCCCCCATTTAGTAGTTCATAACTGGAAGGATGGGGTTTTTTTAATAAGGAAAATTTTGAAAAAAAAATTCAAATATTAAGAAATGTCCTTGGTGAAAATATTTAAGCTAGAAATTTCAGGTGTTCATCAGTAGTTCTTGTATCCTCTAAAAACAGGTAGTAAAAGATGAAGAATTTTATTGAGCTGATACCCTATTTATCCACTCAGAACAGATACAGTAGACGGTTTTATCCCAATTCATTTTAACAAGCATTAATTTTACTAAAATTTAATTATTTGTAAAAGCATAGAAACTTAAAAGGAATGAAATGCTTTACTAAGCATTTTGCACTTGTGAAAGATCCTGAAATAAACCAAACCATTCGAAGTGTAAGGCCAGAACAGCGTAAGGAATTGATTTTTTTTTTCACCCCCATTTTGGATACAGATGTATCAAGTAAAGGGACATGACAACTCTAGATACATGGAGAGGTAGGTAATAATTAAATAGGTCAGTACCTCATGTTGCTTTTATTGAAACTGTTACAATTTTACGTGAATAGTAGAGATGTGTTAACCAGAGAGAGAAGAAATCAACTTTCTAATCCTCCAGATGTGTGCTTTTTATAGGTTATGGTAGGCAGGGGAATTTTAAACTGAATTTACTTTCTATGTGAATATAGTACCCACTTGACATATTGACAGCTCTAGAATTATTTGTGTGCGTCTTCTCTCTCATGTGGAGGTAAAACAGGAAATTAAAAAAATCCAGAAACATTTTATTTCACTGCAAAATCAAACAAATTCTAGAATTTATGATAGAATCAAAAACCATCTTTTCTGACTAGACCCTATTTCTGTTTGCAAAACTTCACAGCTTAATTTTTGTGGAAGTTAGTCACTCTGTACAGAAATGTTTTTCTCAGTTGATCTGTTTTCAGACATGTCAAGTCATGGGGTGTCATTCTTTTCTACCTCATGACGAGGTCTTATATTCACATCCCTTAGTTCATCCTAACAGAAATTAACCCAGGTGCTCAGCAAAGCATCACTAGTAACAGACACTTTCCCCAGCACTGAGGGCTGAGAAATTTGTATGAGTGAAAACAGTGGAAAAGACTGATAGATCTCAGCCCCTGCCTGCACATGCTGTGCTCCTCTTTCCTCTGGGCTAGCGTTAGGAGAGCAGGATTCTCAAGGCTGACAAGATGAACATCCACCAGGAAATGTAACCTTTAAAGTAACCTTTGAAGCGAAGTTCATGGTATTTGCCTGTCTGTCCAACTGGTGTATGAAATCACCTATGGAAAGATCTTTATGCTGACTATTAGACTTTCTACCACTGTTTATACTAACTTTAGGTATTTCAGGAGCTAAAAGACTCTGAAGTCTGATGAATGCACCAAATGGTTCATTCTGTACAAAATATTTCATCTTTTCTTAATTTACAAAATATCCCAAATCCAAACAAAAAACCCACTCTAGAATTCTGTAAGAAAATATTTTATATTCCTAAAGGGATTCGGAGAGTTTGACTATCAAAACCCTGCTCTGAAGTATACATTTTGAGAGCTGTATTCCATAGGCATTTCTCGACATCACCAGTAATGGTATTTTCTAATTGTAAATCAATAAAATAAAATATATTATATTGTCACCATATTATGTAGATATAGTTATTATTACAATAGGCTGTATCATTGACACCTTTAACAAGCAAACCTTCTGTGTAGCTATCAGTTTACTTGTATCCAGACTGCACAAAAATTATATTTAAACAAAAAGAATAAATTAACACATATTTATGTATATATATGGATACATACATGAGGGAAGTTGAAGTCCAAGTATAGTCATAAACCATACATGAAACTAAGCACAGCCTTATGTAGTACTTTGTGAGACATCATGTGTTGATGGAATTAATCAGCATGTAATTTGTTTTAGTAACTGTAATGAAATTTTATCAAATTTATGACCAATTTTCAGGTTGTTCAGTAAATATTTACTAGATTTCTTGTCAAAGAAAAAAGCAAAATGTAAGACCAGGATAAACCATATAGCATGAACGTAATTCTGCTGCTCTTCTTTATGGGTAATATTATTTGTTGTAATATTTACTTACCACTCCTCCTCAAGGGATCTGCTTGAATGGGAATGGAAAACGTAATTGACACAAGGAATAAAAACAATCATATGCACTTTAAAAGGGAAGGAAAAAGTTCAAAAGTTGATCATCCCATCCCATATATCTCCTACAATTAAAATAGCCATAATCAACAACTCACCTCACTGGCATTTTTTTGTTCCACTGTCTGACTGTCACAGGCAAAGCAGAATTTCCTTTTCTGACTGATCTTCAAGCTGAAGGTAATGTGACAGCAGAAATAATACAATTAGCATGTGAATAACCAAACAATACAATTCAAACTGCCAAATTGTTTTTAACATCTCCTTTAAAATTATTTATTTCAGAAACAAGGCTTATTTCTTAACAGTGGCCACTCTAACTTAATCTACCAAAAGTAATTTAAATGAAAACAATGTATATGCAAATATATCTCAAGATATATTTATGTTCTGAACAACATTTTAATATAGATATTTTTAAGTCAGTCTTAGCAGTCACATGAGGATGCTAAAAACCAAGAGCATTCTGACTAGCTCAGAGAACTAGATAGATGCAATCCAATTGCTCTTCATTTTATGAGGTACCGACCACAATTAATAAAACCAGAAACAATTCACAAAAGAGAAGGTATGAGGGATTTTCACCATTGTCTAACATCCTGATCAGTGACTGCTTAGTCTACGTAAACCCACTGTATTTCAGGAATACCCATTGTATTTCAGGTAATAGGGTTGTTAATATTGCTGTCTCAGGAAAAAAATCACAAGTACACTAACCAGAGTTACTGACTACCACCCCTTCCCATGAAAAGTACCAAATAGTATTGTTATAGACTTCCTTTGCTTAGAACTTGATAATTACTGGAGAGAAATTATAATATTTTACTGAAATTTCAAAAGGAGAAAAAAATATCTTAGTATTAAAAGAAATGCATCAGCTGCTTGTGTGAATGTATTGGCTATTCATAATAAACAGGATTAAGCAAGCTAAAAGAAATACAAGTATGTACCAGAGATAGTCTGGACATTGCACACATTATTATTTCTAAACTTTTTGGAAATCTGGATGCAATTGATGCTGCTGATGTCTGCAGCTCCTGTTCACTAATAACTCAGACTGGACTTTCAGAGTAGCTTAGGCCCTTCTCTGCTCAGCTAATTTCAGTGTTTTATCTGTGAGACCTGTGGCTTAATATTTCTGTAACTCTGAGGAATGTGCTGTGGATTTTTGGTTTGAGTCCTCTGCCTTTTGATGGGCCATAGGTGAGCTAAAATTGAAAGTGAATGTGGATCAATTAAATGTTTCCTCCTTTGCCAATATCACTTGCTAAGGACAACTGATTTAGTAAAGATTTAATTCTGAACTTTTACTGAGACTCATCTTTTATTCTTTAGCTATCTTTTGGCATTCATTTCATTGATTTTTCTTTCTTTATAAAAGGCTATTGGCTGTTTAGGGGAATATGGGATGTCATTTTTTGTTCCTCTGACACACATCTAAGATAGATACTAATCTCAATAGACAATATAAAACTACTCTTTGTGTTCAAGCTATTGGAGTATTAATCTGAGAAACTATTTTCATTTATGTATGTTCCTAAAAGAGTTGCCTTGTACTCACCTGAGTGTAATGTGAGAAAAGGTGACAGTCTCCAACAGCTGTTTTGGTGTGCTGCTGTTTGCCCTTGATTAGTTTCAAGATATCTTTGCACTTCAGCACTTGGCCACTGTTAAATCCATTCCATACCCAAGTTTGCTTGGATAGTGTTTTCTTGTATAGTGTAACTTCAGCAGAAAAAAAAGTTAATGTTCTGCTGGCCCAAGCAATTTAATCAGAGACCTGAATTTAATCAGAGACCTGACTGCATTTACGATGTTGGGAGAAATCAAGATGATCTGAGTACTGCTGGCATCCTAGTAACATGAAAATGCCCGTCATGCTGGATGCAAATACATTTTAATCACAATACTATGTAAATGCCTATCTTCAAACTGCACAGCATGGTCCTTCAAATACTATTTTTTTCCATATGAATAACTTTGTGTGTCTTCAATACACCAGACAGTTTTTTTGCATAAGAAAATGAGTTGCTATTTTCCACTCAAGCAAAGTATGCCCTTTAGGTAAAATGCTTTGATTTCAAGAACAATCTGTCAAAATGTTTTACAGTTTTCTGGGCTCCTCATGTACAGAATTTCCTAGTACTATACAAACACAAACCTACCTTAGATGAGAATTAGAAAAAATTCTCAAGAAATTGTGCAACCTTGAAAATTCTCATTTAGTACTAATTAGCAGATTATTTGGCACAGATCAAGTCCTGGGTGAATACAGTGTTACTTACACGGAATCAGACTTCACAGAGCTTCATACAAGAAGCCTGCATAGCCCAAACATATAGGATCATATTATGACCTTGTGCATGGAGAGAGGTATAAATTGTACCAGTGCAAGAACAGTTATGCTCAGAAAGCTCTTTACCCACAAAGCCCCATATCAGCTGCCTCCTGAATAGTGTCTTGCAGGTCATCTGTCCCAGTCCAAGCTGTGCCAGGAAAGAATGAAAGGGAAAACCAATACAACAAATGCCTTGGTTACCTCCTTTTGTAAATGACTCTCCAGTGTGCCCATACTCAATTAATCTGGGTAAAGTATGTGTATGAAGTAGGAGAGCTCCTACCAAGGCCCTGACAGGGGGACAATCCAAATGAGGATTTAATCCTTAGAAGCCTTCACTTGCTTAAGGAAAAACTGGAGAAATTAACTAATTTCTAAACTAGTTAATTAACATTAAATGCAGAAATGTAAAATGGGTCTGGAAAGTCAGGAAGAAAGGACAGTTTCTAAAATACAAAGAAACTGTATGGTGAAGAAATACCAGTTCAGAGTTGGACCTATTGTTAGGCTTTAGTCTAATCTGTCCTGTCTGAAAACTCAAAATTGACTTCTGTAGGATTGTATTTCATGGTAGTTAATTTTAGTCATATTTCATAAAGAAGGCAACAATAGAGGCTAGATTGTAAATCTTGGCATATAGATAATTTATTGTATTTTTGATACTTTTGAGAAGGTTAAGTGAGCCGAAGTCATTTAGGAAAGGAGAGAGAAAAGCTTTGGTATAAAAGTAAAGGGAGCTTTTATGAGATCATCCCTAAATGATGAGTACAAAAAATGGAAGATGACATGACATTAGCAAAAAAAAAAGTTGGGAATGGAAGCAAGCTGAATGGTATATACAGGAAATTTTTTTTTTCTTTGGCACAAAGCTACATAAGAGCTTAAAGGGCATTTAATTGAGACATTTGACTAAAATGCAGAGTGAGTTCTTGAACAGGTATCTGAGAAAAGCTTAAGTTTGTGAGCATATGATTCACTGATGATGATTTTATGAATTTTTTTTTTTGTCACTTGAGGCCTTTTAATAGTAAGCCTGGAAAGATGAGGCAACTGCATTCAAAGCATTAGTTAAGACAGCCTGAGCTGTTGGGGACAAAAAGAGGAAAATATCTGCCTTTTGTGAGTCACTTTTAAATTGTAGCATTTAAAGGCATGTAAGAACCATGCTACCAATTGCCTACTTTAGCAGAAGATGGAAACTGATATTTTCTTTGAGGTTCTTTATCTTAGATTTCATTCCTCTTGTTTCTTGTCAGTACAAAAATTAATCAAGTTGTCTTTTGCACAGTAATGAGTCTCAAAAGCTGAATAAGATATGTGTACACATGTATTTCCATCTTAATCTGAACATGAACAGCAGATAGTAATTTCATCTAATTAGACCTAAATATTGAAATATTTGTGCTACAAATGTTGACAGATTATTTCCCTCATACTTTGGGTTTGGAGACTTCTGTATGCAAGAAGTGAAGAGTTTATGTGGGTTGAACTATTGGTTGGTAAGAGCAGTATTTTGAGAGTTGCTAATGCTGAATGGCATATACAAATCTAAGAACCTGCTACATAAAGTAATCCCTAATAAAATAACTGTCTGATAGCCTTTGTATGTGTATTATTTGCACTAGGTCAACTAAACAAGAGGATTTACATCACTGTGGCATCGACTGCCAAAACTAGAGAAGCCCGACTATGTTCTTGGCACTGCACTAAGGTGCAGGGCTAGCCCTTAGTCTGATCAATCCTATCTAACTCCATTCTGGAACAGCATCACAGACTTGTACAAAATCTGACCTTAGTTCATCTTCCAGAATTGCAGTAAAGCATTTAATAGTAGAACACTCATTTTATCCTACTAAAAGGAAACTCTTCTAGAAAAAAACCTTTGCGAGATTAATTATGTCATTTTTGTTTATCTGTGTGCCCTTTGCATTCCTTTCTCTCAATTTAACTTTGCTTTCTTTTTGTAGTAGTTCCCATGGCATTAGTCTGTTGTGAGTTCAGCTACAGTTCATAGCTATCTTTGCAAAACATACATGCATAAATAGCTAACAGAAATATCTTATTTGTTGATTTTGGTTTTGTTTTTTTTTTCATTATAAAACTCATAAGAGGATTAGCACTGTCAGTACCAGTTTGAGGTTGATGGTTTTGAGAAAGGCCTCCCTGGAGATAAGCAAAATTTTCCATGTGTCTGTGAAATGAAACAAAGTGTGTCTGCTGACTTTTATTTAACATTACAGACCCTTTTGACTAACAGATTTTTTTTGCTAAGAAGAAAAAATCTTACTCAAGGTACTCTATTTGTCATTTGTTTGCATTTTGGAACAATCTTAAATATACATATTTTTGAAATTTATTTCATCCCTGGCAAGAGTGCAGATTCTCAACTGGTATGAAGGAACAAAATCACACTAGGGAGAATCTAGCTGAAAATTTGGAGGTCTTATGTCTGTGTTGCAATAGAGCCCCTGTTATCACTCAGCTGGGTCTGCTCTCAAATCTTCAACAACTCTGTTCTTTCTTTAACAAAGTTAATAATGCAAAACATAGGAACATGTATATTTGAAGCATCTGAGAACTCTGGCATCCAGACGTTGGTTATATTAGAGATTCACTAATCAGAAACAGGATGGTTTCTGGCAGAATTTCTTCATGTTTAGAGGACAAACAGTAAAAGAGCAAGGGTAAATAATCTGGAAAACTAAGATGACTTCAGCAATGAAGTTGGATGAGAAACTTACCTTTCACTGCATTCAGTCATTCATGTGACAATGACAACAGGAGACATTGTAAAAAATGGAGGCTGCCAAGCTCCAAAGCTGCATTTGGTATTCATAGAGACAGAAATACATCAGTGCTATCAAAAATATTTATTCCTGAATCACTGCCTACAGTTAGAAATAGCATGGGCCTGGAGTTTTGGGATTGGGAAAGGATAATGGAATAAACCAGAAAGGATCACACCTCTTATAGTTACCAATGTGTTTCTTGTCTATTCCCCAGGTAAAGCAGGAGCTTGGAAACAGCTCCCAGGTCACTGTGGCTCAGCAGTGTTTTCTGGTGAGTTTGAATTTCTATGCACCCTTCTGATTGAAATGGTAATAATTACACCTAGTATTGAATTATAAGTGAAACCTGCACATGTTACTCATCAAGGTACTAAACTGAATCCTGACAACTTTTTAAGTATATCACTTTGGATTTGTTGAAAGACAGTAAAGCAGACATGGAAACCTTCAGATCAAGCAGTTCATGTATACCCTGAATTTAGTACTGAACATAAAATTCTCAGGAACTGCATCTCTTCACTCTGATCCATTAAATAAAGTGGTAGAAAAGGGAGAAAGCTTAAATTCCATATGACCGAATATACAGGTCATAGTTACAACTAAATCCTGCAGTCACTTGCTAAACTGAACCAGTGTTTAAGATTTTAACTGCCCCATGCATCAATTCTGAAAGAAAAGGACAGGATAAGAGGATGTACTGACTATAAAAAGGATATATGTGACTTCAAGAGGAAAGAAATTAAAAGGGAGACATTTCTGCTCCCTCCTTGATAACCATAGAGAGTATATTAATGACTGGTAGAACTGAACGCTATTCTACATGAGCCCAAGAGCTGTTAATATTCATATTCTTTGTCAAAAGAAAAGACAGAAAAAAATTTAGGATAAGTTTATTAACAGAGCTGGTATACCATGAATATTTACAAATAAAAGTAGAAATATTTATATATATACACATACATATGATATTTAGTGACACACAGTGTTAAAAAATAGCATTCTTGGTGTGTTGCTACTCATTTGGTTGCAAAAAAAATTAGATATATTAGATGGCAAAGCTAATTTATACAGTGTAACTGAAATACAGAGAACAAACATATGTCATAAGAAAACAGTATAAAATGTACCCCAAAAAAATTAAATAGGTTTTCATAAGTTCCTCTTAAGATATGCAGTAGCTATGTTTAATTATGCAGTGTCTGTAGTTAAAATTTAAGTAACTTCTTCAGATGTTGTTCCAATATGTTTTGCAGTATGAAAAAAATAACACAAATACTCTGTTCAGTGTAGGAAATATTGCAGAAATATGTGCAAAAGGCTAGGTATATAGATTCTAATTGTGATGAAACTCGTTCCTAAATAATACAGACCCAGGATATATGGTGGAAATAATAAAATGGCATTTCATCCAATTAAGTGCTAAACTTAGATTTTTTTCCTCCAAATACAATTACTGCTCTTGCTTGAGTTTAAAAGAAATACTGTATGAGAACTTCACATGATACATCTTGTCAATATGTTGCCTAATTCACTATAATAAATGGGATTAATCACCAGCTACAGAAGACTGGCTTGGCATAGGTGCATGTAACTGCTTTTCACCCATTTACCCCGCTAAAGGTTTTGAATTTCCTAACACACAGGAGCTGATGCAGTAGCTAGAATTTATGAGGGTTGAGTTTTGCTGTTACCAAACAGTAAAGTCTGGTCGTACACCCTGGAAATCATTGACAGTAAATGATCGTGATCGTCTCCTGAGGGTTGGGCGACTGGGATTTTTCCCCTTAAGCAAATTCAAATAAGGACTAGATCTTAGGAAGCGTGGGTAGCTGTCCTGCTCCATCAGCCTGTAGACTCTGTTTTGTGCCACATCAAAGGTGGTGATGATGGGCTGTTCAATATTCTGACTTGTGACTTCTTTGGTTTGAAAGTCCAAATTCACCTGGAGAATGACAAAAAGTGTATTACTTTAATGCACATTTGTGCATTTCCTGTGGTATTATCCACAGCAATGATACTGCACTTTGGTAAAAGACTTCTGGTAAGAGGAACTTGAATTTCTGATACAATGGGATGTTAGTACAACAGAACAAGTTAGTATGTTCATGGTCACTAATGGCTGCCAGAAATTATTCACAGATGTGTCATTGGTACAATGGAAAACTGCTTAAAATAGAAGATAAAAGTTCATGTTTGACTAGATGTAACTTTCTAATTGTGATCTTCAAATGCTTGCAGCTGTCAGGCTTTGCAAAATCAGACTAGCACAGAATTCTCTCCATTCTCATTTAGGATTCATGCAGAACTTTCTCTCTTTAGACTATGTTAGTGAATATGTAAAAGTTCTGCTTTCTGTGTAAAGCTGTGGTTGTAGGAAAGTAATAAAATGCTAATAATTAAAACATAATTATTTTAATGGGATTTAGATAGGAAAAGCATATCAAAATGATCCTTTATTCCATGTGTCATTGAATTAATCGAGAAAATTTAATTAGTATGATAATTTTATTTAAATGTCAGTTATTGATTCAAGCATTTTATTTTGAAACCAAGATACAATATATAAGAAAAAAAGTTGTTGATCCAGTCAAAAAGTTACTTCTGCAATAAGCTTTTTCCTCACTGAGATATACCTGTCATTTGCATATAGTTAGTTAAAAAAAATAGTTTAGATCTAAGAACTGAAAGGTAAATAATGATGGAAAAAAAATGGTACTCATCAAACCTGATATATTTACAATCCTATTGAACTGTATGCTTAGAAAATCTGTGTGTAGAAGAGTTCTGTTGGTCAAGAAGTTCGTCTGTGAGAAGATGCAAGTTCCAGAGCGGTGTGGTCTGAAATTAGATGCTGTTGGCTGGTCTCAGCTGCCCAGCTGAACCCAAAGCCAACAGCTTAAGGTGACCAACAGCAACCACACTACATGGACCAAACCAAAAGTTATGACAAAGACATTGTTATGTTACTGTTAAACAAAGTATGACTTTCACATCCTGTCCCCTCCCTGTATTTCCTCCTGCTCATCTCTTTGCTTACGTCAGTGTTGAAAGTGTTGAAACTATCAGCACTTGATGCTCTTCCATAACTGCTCATGGATTGATCAATTGGAAGTGACAGGTTCTACCTCAAAACCAAACACATGCAGCAGAGAAAGTAATAACAAGTGACATAAGTCTGTGAAAGTGGCTATTTCCTAAGAAAAAAAAAGATCTGAATCTTAAATGTAATCTATGGGAATTACAAGTGGAAATTGCACCATTTTACAATCTTTCTCTTCAAATCAGTTACACACTTTTCTCCCTTGTTACAGGGAAGTTGCTGTTAGCATTTAAATTTTGCTATTCCGCCAAAAAAGAAAAAGGGGGGGGGGTGGGAGCATTGGCAAGTGACATATTTGATCTGTTCAAACTTGATAGAATTACAGGAAATTTTAAAGTTCAAAAGACCTATTGAAGAGGCTGACTATGATTTCAGTGAGAGTTCATCATCTCCAAAGATGTTCATATCCTTCCTAGAGCCAGAAAAAAATATTCCTTTTGCTCATTTATTAATTATTTGTAACATGCTTCAGTAACATGAAGAAATTGTAAATATGAAAATGTTTGCACTATTATAGTAATGCAAAAAGGCCCTAGTGTTGGTGAGGATTGACATATAAGCTTATTTTTGTGTATGTGCTGACAGTAATACACCAAGAATCCAAGAATATGCAATTAGAGCTGGAGGGTAGAAAGCAGGGAGGTGTCAATAAAGAAAAGTTCATGCTTGAGACATAATTATTATTTTAAAGAATATGTCTAATGTAATAGTTACTTCTAATATCTTTTAGTCTTTTGGTCTATTTAAAATAAAAGTTTTGAATCTCAGTTATGTAGTAATTTAATAGACAAATGCTAGTTTAAGAGAAAGGGAGAATAAATATCTTGTTCTGGAGGTAGATTAAATAAAGACAGATAATTCTTACAAATGCCAGCTGCTACATCTCATTGCAACTTTAAGATTTGTACATGTGTGTATAGATATATATATCTCCTGGCTTTACAGACCACTAGGAGTCTCTGATTCTTGTGATATAATATTTAAACTCATGCTCTACACTTAGAGTAACATGGAGAAAGTATTAAAAAGATCATGGAGGACAGGGAGAATAATCTCTGCAGTTGGTTCGAGCTTTGACATTTAAGATACAGAATTCTTACATCAGTGACTACAGGATTAACTGTTGCCCCTGCTTCTGGGCATGCACTTCTTAAAAGCAGTTTTCCTCAGATGCAGTTATGTCAAATAGTTACAATGAAGAACGTTTTTACTGTACCTCTTTTGGAGCATCTTTCTGTATGAATGTTTCATAAATGGTCTTGGCTTTTGGCAAAAGTTCATGCGCAGTTTTGCTTTTCTTGTAATCCTCACAGGCCACCCAGAACTCGATGTTCTCCTCACTGAACTCAGTTTTCAGGAACTTTGTAAAAGCATCCAACCCAGCTGCAGAAGGGAATGTTGCATTGCATTAAAATATGTATCCTTATCAGACGCTCACTCTTTTCACACAATCTCTGCAAGGTAATGGTTGAGGTCCCTTGAACTACATCACATTATAGATCTTTTAATATATTTAAAACAAACAAAGTTCTTTCATTAAGATCCCATTACATAATTCTCAGCATCTATAAAACTCCATTACCAAGATCTCGTGAATTTAGAAATAGAAGTAATCAAAATATATGGATGTATGCAGAAGTGATGGATTTCATTCTAGCTGAACATTAATTTTTGTGGACCAAAACACCATTTTAATCTTTGCTCATGAGTAGACTGTTCTTCAGCAACAATTTAAAATTAATGTATTTTAGAATCTTTACCATTTGTCTTAGCTTATGCTGAAGATAGTTTCTTTCCCAGGTATGCTTGATCTTTAGAAGTCATGCAATCAGTGATGTCAAGTGTTCAAGGAACAGATTTGAAAAGCACACAGTGTCTAGCCCTGTATCTCTGTGTCCCTCCAACATGGCAGGAGGGATGTATGTACATTTTTAACTATGTAAGTAATAGACCCTTTCCAAATGATGGTCAGCTTTGATCATGTCTCTGTTTTAGAAACAAACTGTAGCAGAAGTGACAGTCTTTTCTTAAGTATATAGAATTTTTATTTTTTTTTTAATTTTTTAGGTTTTGGTCTTACAGTCAGGAATACTTTAGCAATATTCAGATGAGATAATGTTCATTGAAGGAACTCTTTGCTGTCTGTTACATTACTTTGTTCATAAAATAGAAAACTTAGAAATTATTGTCAATTATTTTCAGTAGTTGGCAGCATGCTATAGCCTAGAGCACACGAGGAGAACAGAAACACATGCTGCTATAAATGACCCATCATACCTAGTTTAGGTAACTGCCAGGTCTATTTATGTGCACAACTGGATTTTATAATTTTCCATCATTTTCCATCGATTTTACACCCTAAAAGTCTGCATGGAGAAGAAAATACTAACCTTTCTCAGAAAGCAATGTGTCAAAAGATTCTCCCCATTTCACTGCTTCTTCTGGAGATACACTGCTCAAGAAACAGAAAAAGGTCTTGAAGAGTTGTGCATATTGTGTATTTATTAAGCTGTTGTAACATGTTATTTATTACCATTATTGCTCAGGAATGTTACAAGAAGTCTTTGATTAGATCACATTACTAAAGGAGCTCATTGTCTTGGGGACTTCAGAAACATTTGGCTTTTTTTTTTTTTTTTGATGTTTTTCCTGCAGAGTTGTAAAATTTTATGTGATAACAGAGATTTTCTTCAGTGTTTGTGTTGCACTACTCATCATTAAGGGAATAGGATCATGGAGGATGATAAAACACATAAGGAAACCAGGTCAGTCACCTATTTAAAAAATATGCTTGCAGAGATGTGGTTTTGAATGCACTCAGTCTGAGGCTGTGTTACCACAATGTATTTTTAATGAAATACAGGAAATTCCATAGCCTGAAGTCAAAGTTATAGCAATATGGTTTTGGTGATAGTCTTATAGGGTAATAGCACATTTAGCCTGGTTTGTTTACCATTAATTTATTTCATGTGTCACATTACTCTGAGACTCTGTGCTCCATCTATAAATGCCACGTATTCTTCATCAAATATGTCAAGTTGCATGTATTTTACTTTGATTTCAAATATTCTACCTTAGAGAATGGTGCATGAAGAAAGAAAGAGCACCCTGCTACATTCACACAAATACAATTTTAGGGAAACTGTTTTTTTATTTTGTATAGATTAACACCAAATGCACACCTGGACAGTACTTTGATTTTTAGTAGACCAGAATTTGAGGAAGCCTGGAGATGATCAGTATCATGCTAGGTCTAGGACTTAAGTTCCAAACCTCAAGGTGAAGTAAATTTTAATCAGATGCTTTATAAATATTAATATTTGAACCATTTTCATTTGAGGGCTAAACACAGTATACTGGAAGTATCAATAAGCAACTTTTCCAGGGTTTGTTGGTTAAAACAACTTCTTCTGTACTGAAGTTGAATATGATTGCCACTTCCTTGTGGAGATTTGCTGTTCTGTCGACTGATTCACATAGTTTGGGTTCCCTTGGTAAAATCCATAGGAACACGAAGTTTAGGTGAAAGAGAATTCCAACCACTTTGGGAATAAATTTAAGCCAGAAATGATCTTGGTTTTGCACAAAGTAAAAAGATTTATTTTTTTTTTTTAAAGTAGGTGTCACATGTCTCCTAGTTGAAATCTTTGCTTATAGGAATAAAATCTTTAACCAGGGAAAGACAAACAGTTCTTGAAAGCTAAAATACTGGAGAACTCAACTGAGAAATGGTCATAGGCACGTAACATAGGGTTCTGGAATCAGGGCCAATGAGACCTCACTTCCTTACAGATTTTTTTAGTTATGAGAAGCATAAAAAGTACAGTTCTCTAAAGTATGTGGGCCTGTAAATCAGGGAACAGTGGGTTCCTATAGTGACAGAAATTAATTTGGTCATAATGAAAGATAAACCTTGATGACTTCAGACAACATATGCAGTCCACAACTGCACAGAATACTGGAGAAGTTTTATGCTCACTTTGGAAACCTAGAGTGAATTTATGGTTTTCCTTCAGAAACTGCATCAACCTAGTAGCCTCACAGATCCTCAACACCTGGCTGCAGCAGTGAATTGCTGCAATAATAGACTGAAAACAAGATCTGTTCAGATTTGCCACTTTCTAAAGATTTCTAAGGATAATAAACAAATCACCATCATTTCCATCACACTGTCCATTTGCAGTGTTTCATTAAATTTTCTATTTATGTTAGTATCTCTAGATGAAGAATGAAAATAATAAAAGCGAAGCAAATTCCTTAAGAAATAAATCTCAAACTATGGTTTTATTTGATATATAGTGTGGGGTTTCTTTTTTAATCTCTCTCTCTAATCTAAAGAAATATCAGCAAATATCTACCAGTTGCAGAACAACAGAATCCCTATTAGTCAGGCACCTGACTAAGACTACCATAGTACATGACAGTTGGCTGAGCAAGGAAGTGACAGTCTGTTAAAAGGGGGGAAATTCTTGAGAGTTTTATTAACTATTTGTCATAACAAAAAATACATCCTATTGTATCTTCCTCTGAATGTGCCTTTTTCACAGCTCATAAGAATGTCTTGCTGACTGCATACTTAGTATGAAATACCCAGGGGTAAACAGTCACCCAACACTGCATACAGGTGGCATCTTTTTAGATACAATCTTAGCATGGTTTTAACATCTGAAGCCAAGAAACATAAAAGGGTGTTCTCAGCACTGTTGGATATTTATTTATTATTACACTGCCTTGTATTTATGAGTGAACTGTAAAAATCATTGAATCATGATTCTGTGAGTCCCTGTAAGCGGCAATTTCTTGGCTACATTTCAGAGTTGATGTTTGCTCAATATAGTCAGTGGACTAATGAAAATGCTATTGGCATAAGTAAAGGTTTAAATGTATCTGCAAGTGTATGGGGAGCAGTCTGCACTCAGTGATGTGAAAACACTACTGGTGAGTTACCTTGATGCATACTGGATAATTCTACGGTGTTTACACATTTGGGTGTTAGACTGGGAACTTTTATGTTCGAGATCTCAAAAGCATCTGAATGCACACACCGATGCAGGGTATGTTCAAACTCACACAGGCACTTCCTAAAGGTATTCCCCATCGACTCAGACATTTATGCTTACCTTGCTGCTTTTGTCAAGTTTCCTGGTTTACCAAGATGATCACCTTCATGGAATTCAGATTTCTGCAGGAGAAGGCTCAGCCTATTTCCCTTCTGCTTAGCTCTTCAACAGAATTAGAGTAGTTCTTCAAACAATCTTGTTGAAAGTTTATATTACCCCCCTTTGAACATTTGTCTAATATTTTTGCTTCTGCATGATAGATTCCCCTATGTTCACTTACAGTAATATTAGTGTTACTTCTATATATATTATTCATATTAATGATTTTTTTTTCTTTAGAGCTTAGCACAAATTTACATAGGAAACACTAGCAAAGAGAGATGGATATCTTTCATTTTCAGTATCTTTTACATTTATGTTAAAGATGAAGGGGTGAAATTTCACATTAGAGAACATAAACATTTGGCTCAGCATCTTCTACTTTAAATGTTTAGCAAAGAAAGAAGGAAGGAAGTATTGCTTCCTGTCACTTGATATTTTTTAAAAAGAAACTTTCCCAGATCATACTCAGACCTTAAAGCAGCATCTGTTTGAACTTCTTGAAACCTGCTTCTCCTATTTACTTATTTTATTATTTTGTTTCTTTTTCTTAAAAAAATGTATCTGGGATTAATTAGTATTTTATGTATACAATTCTTAGGATCACAGTTAATGAGTTTTCATTTATATAAATAAAAAAACAAAATTATCTGTGCCTGAAATTCATACCCACAAGCTATGTCAGAAGAATTCTCTATGTAAACAGAACACTCAGGGGTGTCAGCATGACCTTAAAACTTACCCAGGCTTGCTTGCTTTGTGTGGCTCTTCTTTAATCGTTGGTTTCATGACTTTGTAATAGGATTTCTCCTTTGAAGCAGAAATATTTAGTTGAGGGAATAAAAGAAGTGGGTTCTCCATCTTCCTCTAAAAAATATTCCCAGTTTCAGAGAATGTTTCTTATACTTCCTTACAGCAGTTGCATCTGGTGTAACTGATGCGCTCAGGGAGATCTTACACGCTGTAGGGCTGGGTTGCCCCTAACTGGCCCCTGAGCAATTTCCAGAGCAGGAGTCCTCCACCTTCACTGCCACCACAGCTGCATGTACACGGGGCTTTAAGTAGAGCTCTCGTTTTAGTCATCATTTAGGGAAGTGAGATTGCAAATTTGCAAAATGGCCGTTGATCATCCAGACAAACACAGATATCAGCAGAGAGCAGCTCCTGGCTTTCTGCTTGTGGAACTTGATAGCTTACTAGACTTAGGATCACACCATCGTTTTCCCCTAAACACCTGTGAAAAGTGTACACTTTTTATAAAGTTAACTTCAATGAGAATAATTCTGCATAAAATAACATACAGCTTTGTCTTAAGCTCTTAGAAGAACTTGATCTTCAACTGCTCTCTGCAACCTCAGGTGCCATATGCTGGACACAAAATCAGTTCTAGCTAGGGTATGATAACTTCAAGCTTAGGTGTCTCAGAGTCTCCTTGCAAGAGCCAGATGAAGCTGTGGTTACTCAGGTATTTTGTAAGTAGAGATGTTAATTTTTGCACCATCTTTCAGAAATGAGCACCTTCTTCTAATTTCAAGCTTATCTACTTAAAGCTCCTCCTTTATCTTTTATATCTGTCACTTTATTTTCACTTACTATCTCCCAGTCAGGATAAAAAATCTTTAGTTTTACACAAAATAGCTTTTAAAAAAAAAAATAATTTTACCAGGAATAGCAAACAAAAAAATCATTTCAGTTTGAGTAACATCAACATGTATTATGTTTTTAGGCTGATTAGCACAACCAATCTTTTCACAGACAGGCTTGATGTCAATTAAGTTTCTCATTCTTAAGTACAAGTTCTGTTGGATATGTCATAGGAAAAAGACATCTATCAAAGAAACCTCTTCAGTGCTAGCTGAATGAGAGGCTGGAAAAGATTAAAATTATGCAGTAGTTAACTGATTAAGAATTAAATAGTCGGTTTTGGTTTTGTTTTGTTTTTTATGCCAATGTCTCGTTTTGAGTAATCAGGAAAAACACCAGTACTTGGGGAGGCAACATGATGTTACCCCTTCCCACAATTTTATCTAGTTCTGCACATTTACTGCAATATGGGGAAGTTCTGTTGAGAGCCCAACCATGGCCTTTTCCTTGTTTCTGGAGATGAGGACGACAGGAATATGCAAAAGAATTAAAAAAAGAAGCAAACAAAAACACCTCTGCTGGGACCCCAAATTCCTGAAACATAACAAAAAAAGAGGTAATCTATTATGGTTTTTTTTAAGAAATTAAAGAAAATTCACATGTATTACATGTGTGATACAAATTTTAAAATCAAACAATGAGAAATATTCAGTGCAAAACTACCTTTTGTGACCCAGGATCCCTTAAGAAGCAGAGTTATGGTTTAAAACTGTATTTTCAGTTTCAGAGTATACTTATATATCACATCCTGCCTCTTTTAAATTGGCTTTAACCACAGCTGTCTTTAATAACATATTCTGCCTTTTATAGCTGAATAAATAAGAATACATTGTTTTATTTCTATTTTCTGCAACAGTAGTAGCCACATGAGCTTTTTGTATATAATGTTGTCTGTGTTCATCTGTCATCATTTTATTACCCAGTTATTTCAATTCTGGAAATTGTTGTTAATTTGTTGCCTAAATAGTTAATATAAGAAAATTTAAGAAAAAATTGTAGCATGAAATTTCACTTAGAAGTGAGTGATGGTGTCCTTGTCACTACACTATGTAACTTCTAGATGGAAATGACCCTGTAAGTCATTTCTTTCAGAACCCAGCAATGTATGTCTGAATGGCTTGTCCAATCCAGTCTTAAATTATTCTAAAGCATTGGGTGTTATGGGTAAGATGCTTGAAATGCAGCAATGTGCTCTGCCTCTCCCAAGAATTCACCCAGAAATTTGGGGGTACACAAAGGGGAGGAAAGGAGTAATTACAAGCAATTTTTTTTTTTTTTTTTTTTCCTCACTAATAGAAAGCTAATATTAAATACAGAATATTAATTCCAGGCCCTGAAGTAACCAAACTGCAGCAAAGTCAGTCTGTGTTTTGTCAGCAGTGGTGCTGGTGCTAATAAGTGTTTCTGTTTTGCACTGCAGGCTACAGTAGTTATAATAACAGTTTTAATGTCCCTATAAATGCTTCTGGACCTTTTTGAATAGTGCAAGATGATGATACAGAAAAATGAGTAAATTATTTTAAGCCAGAGAAAGCAAACACAGAATATTATGTTGATGACATGACTGAAGGCCTAGAAAGCTCTAAAGGAATTTGGGATGTGAATCAAGTGTCCCAATTCCCAACAATTTCTTTCACCAATGAAATGTATTTAAAAAATCCTTTGAGAAGGAAAGTAGTGCTTTTTAAGCCCTCAAATCAAGATCATCTCTTCAAAGCGAAAACAATATCGACAAGTAAGAGTAATGATTTATTTACTTGTAGAAAAGAATAAATACATTTTTTCAAGAGCTTTCATAGATAAATGAACAGAATATGTATTTGCAAAACAAACGTTGTGTGACAAAAAAAAAAAAAGTAAAATTGAATAGATTATAATAAAGAGTTGTGATAATGGAGTTAAATTCAGTTGGAAGCCAGTCATGAGTGGTTTCCCCCAGGGCTCAGTACTGGGGCCTCTCATGTTTAACATCTTTATCAATGATCTTGATGAAGAGATTGAATGCACCCTCATTAAGTTAGCAGATGACACCAAATGGGGAGGGAGTGTTGATCTGCTGGAGGGTAGGAAGGTTCTGCAGAGGGACCTGGACAGATTGCATCGATGGGCTGAGACCAATGGTATAAGTTTCAATAGGGCCAAGTGCCAGGTCCTACATCTTAGTCACAACAACCCCAGGAAACACTACAGGCTTGGGGAGTAGTGGCTGGATTGACAGTCAGTTGAATATGAGCCAGCAGTGTGCCCAGGTGGGCAAGAAGGCAAATGGCATCCCAGCTTGTAACAGAGATTGTGTGACCAGAAGCACTAGAGAAGTGATCCTACCAAGTGTACTCGGCACTGGTGAGGTTCCGCCTCATGTACTGTGCTCAGTTATAGGCACTTCAATATAGGAAGGACATTGAGGTGCTGGAGCAGGTCCAAAGGAGGGCAACAAGGCTGGTGAAGGGAAAACATATCCTGCAAGGAGCAACTGAGGGTGCTGGGGCTGTTTAGTCTGGGGAAGAGAAGGCTGAGGGGGAGATCTTATTGCTCTCTACAAATACCTGAAAGGAGGTTGTACCAAGAGCAGGGCTGATCGATTCTCATTGGTGACAGGACAAGGGGAAATAGACTGAAGTTGCTCCAGGGTAGGTTTAGGCTCCCCAGGGAAGTCGTTGAGTCACCATCCCCGCATGTGTTTAAAAGTCATTTGGATGTGGTGCTTGGGGACATGGTTTAGTGGTGGGTTGTTAGAGTTAGGGTAGCAGGGTTAGGTTGAGGTGGGTCTTAATGATCTTTAAGGTCTTTTCCAACCTAAACAATTCTGTGATTCTGTATTGTGCAGAAAGTTTCTTAAGGTGTTTCCTCAGCTCTTTGGGTCTTTTCTTCTGTTGAAAAGTGTATGCATTGGTTTCTTTTGATGTTGAGTAAGGTCCTATCACAGCTGATGATCAACTCATACTTGACTCGATCCAATAGCTGCCCTCTGTGAAAGAAATATTGACTGATACCATTAGAAATAAGAACATTGTAAGATATGCTGAGTATATAATAGTTCTTTTTTAAAGGCACTGAAAAGGACTGAAAGACTCAGACTTTCAACTCAGCTGAATAGAAGTGAAGCCCTGATTGAGCAGTCCAGTTTAGCACAAAGAACCAGAGCACGAGAAGCTCTCTTTTGTGAGTAATCCCCCTGCATCTCTCTTCAAGCTACTTTTGTCACTTTCCAGGTAAGTGTAAACTCTGCCTCCTTCATGCCCATACTTGTGTTCTAGTAATGCCAAGGCTCCTCCACAACTGACCTCAACTACTGTTCTTATAGAAATACAATTTTACCAATATGGCTTTTGTGGGGTTATGTTTGATTTAGTTTCAACTGAAGGGAAGTGATACTCATCTTCTGGGAAATTTAAAAAAAAAAAAAAAAAAAAAAGCCAACAGAATCTCTTTACTGTTCTCTGAAGAATATGCATGGAAAGAAACTTCATAGGATGGGTTACAAACATGCATTTTACATTTCTCTTTTCTTTTTCCTGTAAAGTGATTGAAGAGTTGAAAGTTAAAATTACATGTTTTGAATTGTTTTAACAAATAATTCTGCTCTTCAGAAACTACTTAGAAATGTAGCACTCCTCAATATTTATATTGTTTATTCCTTATTGTAAACTATAATTGGACCTCAAATTTTATAATTATATGATCTAACATATGTTCATTTTGTTTAACTTCAGATAAAAACCCATTTTTTGCTTCATGAAGCAATGCCAAAAGGAAAAGTGTTTTGTTGTAAATCTCGAGTAGAATAGCTTGCAGCCTGCTAATTCAGTGTATGTCTTTAGTGGTGCATTTAAAAGATTCATCCTACTGGAGGAACTTGGCACAGGGGATACTTCAGAGCTAGTGGAAGAAAAGCATCCTAACACCTACACATAGTTCACTCTCTAAAACCTCCTTTTGTTTCTGCTGTTTAAAAGGAAGGAAGGAAACAAAACTGCATTGCTTCAGATACGGATCGCTGGCAGCAGGAACATAAAACTTTGCATTTGGGGTCTCTAAGTCCTGTCAGCCAGGGATTTCAAAATAATTTTGTAAGGCTTCTGTGATAAGAACTAAAGCTTGGTGAAGGCCTGGGAATCTCTGCAGAACTCCTGCTGTGGAATATATGTATATCTGTGCTAAAAATTATTTTATTTCATCTTTTGAAAAGTCAAAATAAGAAAATGAGTCTGCAAAGTTCTCAATTTCCTGCCTGCCCCATGGTTATACAGACAGCATCTCTGATTAGTGCTATTTACATATTGCATACATCACTGTCACAATTAATCTACAGGAAGCTGGTTTCTCAGTTGAACCACTCAGTGTTTACAACTGTCTCTCACTGAGTGTATAAGCAATGACATCAGTGCTCATTAGACAGTTGCACTCTAGTGACCAACTACCGGATGTGGTCTCCTAGGATGCTAACGTGCGTTTAAAAATTTGTGGGTTTTAGTGTAGTGTTCACAGGAAATGCTAAAGGTAGGAATGTACTCTAAATCCTGTCCCAGATATCCTACTGGAATTATACAGATTTATTTCCATCTTACAGAAACCCAAAAAGACTCCTCATATGACAACCTTTTTTCTTTTTTCTTTTTTTTTTTCTTTTTTTTTGGCAAGAGAAAGATTTTATCCATCCATGATAACATTGCAAGCATTGGCAAGTACTGGGCTGAGAGATTTCTGGTCCTTCTTAGAGAGGTGTGGGACAACAGGAGGGAGACAGTATCTTAGTCATTCAAGAGGGCTGTGACTCCTGGCTTACTACATATTAGTCACAAGATCAAGCTCCTTACAGTAGACAGTGGAATAAAACCTGTTTTATATTGGAACTAGTCTGCTGATAGTGCATTGTTCTTATGTCCTGATTTAACTGGTGTAAATAGTTCTAGGGTTTGCAAAGTAATATGGTGGGTTGCTCATTTGAGCAGTCAAAAAAATGGAACCGAAAAAATGGAGAAAATAATCTTTCAGTCCTCACTAAATATATGTATATGAATATGTAATTATATTATTTTCAAAGTCTCTCAAAATAAGACAGCACCTGAAGGTTTAAAAGCTACATGTTACTTTGATTTTTATCTTCAGTAATTACCTAAAGAAGGTCACTACTAAAATTAGATACAACTTAATAATTATGCTAGGTCAAATATGAATGAGTTGAAATCTTTAGAATGACATTTTTCCAGAAAGGTTCAACTATCTTTTGAGGATAAAGAAAAGTAAGTGGGACAGATTTATTTCCTACATGATTAAGTTTTTGCAGTAGTAGTTTCCTTTTCTTCCTCCCAAACTTTTATTAATCTTCTCTTATGAGGAGGCTGGCTTCAAGCTGGCCTCATTGTCAGCGTTCACCAGCCAGCCAGTCAGTCTCTCCTCTTCTTAGCTAATACAAGAATTTCCAACCAATGCCACCTTTGCCTTGGTCTTTACTTCTAAGGTCAGCTACCAGGAGTCCCAGGTCTCCAAGACCACAGATGAAGTCTGGAGGGAGGAAGTTC
>JANHGL010024973.1:0-11071 GCA_024611195.1 Ceyx melanurus | reverse complement strand
CCTTGCGACCGCGAGCAGCCGCCCAGGCACCGCCCGCAACGGGGCACGGCCGCAGTCTCGCTGGCGTGACGGGCGGTCCCCACCACCACCCACGGGGATATAACGAGAGGTGCTCGCAGGGCCGCGCTGCCACAGCGGCACCACCGAGGGGTAAAAAAACCACCCTCAGCTATCCTGCCGCCCGGCTACAACCGCGATCGCCTCTGTAGCGTCCGCCAGCCGCGCCGCCCGCTATATAGCGCGGGGCGCGGGCGGGGCGCGGCGGGCGGCGCTGGGGGGAGGCGGGGGCGCTGCCGCGGCGGGGATCGGAGGGAGGTGGTGGCGCTGCCGTGCCGCGCAGCAGCCAATCAGAGCGCCGCGTGTCCCCCCCTGGAACGCTGCGCTGGCCAATAGCGGCGCGGCCGAGGGGGTGGGAGGTTGGCGCTGACCCCCGCGGGGAGGGGGTGGCGGAGGAGGAGAAGAGGAGGAAGAAGAGGAGGAAGAAGAAGAAGGAGGAGGAAGAGGAGAAGGAGAGGGAGGGGGGGGAGGGGGGTCGGGGAGGGGGCGCAGCGGCGATCCCGCCGAGGAAGGACTGCGGGAATGCGGGCGGGAACCTGCCGCCCAGCGGCTCCCAGCGCCGCCCCCCCGCGGTCCGGCGCGCAGCTCCGTGGAGGCGAGCGCAGCCCCGAGCCACCGCCGCTTGTCCCCGCTGCCCGTCCCGAGGAAGGCGGCTGCCTCCTCCTCGGGAGGGGGTGGCACCTCCTCGGGTGGTCAAACACGTTTTTTTTCCTCTCGGTGTCGGAGGCTCAGCGCCTATTTTGAGGGACTTCGGCATACCGGTTAAAAGGCAGGGAAAGTCCCAAGGAAAACTTGAGGGGAGGGAGAGGGGGAAGGAAGAGGGTTTAGGGACTCCAAGAAGAGCGATGCCTGAGAACATTAAATTAGAGCACATAACTATTAAAAATGCATGGAGATGGAGTATTTCAAATTCCTCCATGACATATAATATTAATCCGTTTTATGTAAAATTCATACCTATAACTTAATTTGGGCCATTAATGCACCAGATCACGTATTAGTAGATGTACCATGTTTTAAATATGATGCTGGAAATGTCCAGAGTTCTGTACTTTTGAGAGGGAGCATTAAAATTAACAGACACATACATACTCCTGAGTCCTGCTTAAGTCATCCTGTGGCAGATTGTAACCTTTTAATTTAATAATGCAGTGCTCAAACTTGCTGTTCATTCCTGGTAAGGATGAAGAGCCGCTGCACACTGGAATGGGATGCCTGTGTGGGAAACTCGGTGCCCGACCGTACGGGTGCTGCGGTGCTTCAAGCTCTCCGTGAGTGAAGCAGGGCTGATGGCTTGGGCAAAAGGCTGCAGGAAGGAGTAAAGGCTGCAGGATCGGCCCCTCAGCTTGTAAGTCAAACCCACCAGAAGGGAAGAAATCCATAATGGTGATTAATGATTGCATGTCCCCTCAATGCTTAGTCACAACGGGTGATATATAAAGGGTACAGTGGGAAGCTGTCAAACCCAGAATTTGAATGAGTGGTGAGACTGGATCATCTGAAGTGTATAATGAAGCACACCTTTGTTTTCTCTCACCCTTTCAAAACATATGTTTTGAGGCTCTGCTTTCAAATACTCAGTCTTGTTTTCTTTACTTTGTCCCGCATTACTTGTGCCACCCGTTGTGGTTGGGCTCCCCCAGGCACAAAATCTAAGTGCGTGGTGTAAATCTTTGTCTGACTGAGGTCTACATTTGTATGCCACATCATGAGGACGTGATGGGAAGATGTATTTCCATTAGCTATGGGCTGGATGATCCCAGTTCTGCTGCAGTCATTGCTTTTATTCCATGCATCTCTACTCCCTGCAGACTCAAGAGTCTCCCAAGGTGGAAATATACATATCTATATATGTGGGTCTTAAAGCACAGTTACACTATGTCTGTTTCCCAGAGTCCTGGTTAACATGGACAGACTTGATGTACTGTCTAAAAAAACCCATTATTTGTAAATGATGGTGAGCATGCAGGCTCAAATCTTGCTGGTTCCATTTAATTAAAATCTGTGTGAAACGGGATACACTGTAATACTGGGTTGTTCTGTTTGTACTGAATCCCTCTGGGAGCTGGTCTGATCTCACTGGAAATCTCTGGGAAACCTCAGTATGTAACTGGTTCCCCTTTAGCTGTCCCAAAGCTAATTTGGACAGATTATTGCTCTACACACACAAACTCACACACACACACACACTGTAGCAGCACTATAGCAAATCCCCTGAGACCACATTGGCTCCTGAAAATGACTCAGTATTTCTGGAAACCCAGGAGGAGCCACAATATGCCACAGACCTCTTTTTTTTTTTTTTTTTTTTTTTTCCATCGGGCTGCTTCCACCACTGAGGGCACGAAGGGAAATCCTAGGGTTTGTGAGGTGGTGGTGAAATTACAAGAAGACTCTGTGCTCATGTAGCTAACATATCACACCAGAGATATGTGGGAGAGGGGAAAACAGCCCACCCCTCCAACTATGGCATAAATATTCAGGGGATTTCCTCCAGTAACTCCCTTTGATACTCACGAAGCTGATACATGCTGGTCTGACATGCTCAGCTGAACAATGGGCACCAATTCCCCCTTAACAACCAGTCTGCTTTTGCTCTCCTTGGAGTCAATGGCAGTTTTGTCACTGACTGAAGTGGGAGCAGGTTGGGTCAGCTGCTTTGTCAAAATTTAGATTGGATGTGTACCAGATGCTGAGGGATTTGCTCTAGAAACGGGTTGGAACCCCTGGAATGTGATGGAGGCAGGCAGAGCCAAGCCCTTCATTCCTGAAGATGTGCACATGAGCCAGGGAGAAGTGGCTGCTGCTCATCCCCATGGCCTGGTAACAGCCATATTTTGCATGCCATGAGTATATAGGGATAAACACTCCTGGTTTTCACCAGACCAAGTTTGGGATTTAAAATTAATTCTGTGCATCTTTAAGCAGGTGTTCCCTTCCTGGCTGTCTGGAGGAGTTCATCTGTCTTGGCTGGACTTTGCTGTGCTCTTTTCCCACATCCAGAAGATTCATTTCCATTGTAACCAACTTTTGTGATAGTATCACAAGATCCTTGATAATGTTTGAATGGATTGGTTTGGTCCATTAAATGAGAATGGATGTGTTCACATCATAGCAAGGTACTCTCTGGAGCTTAAAAAAACTTGCTTTTGATTCAAAACCAAAGTAAAGCAAGTTAAAAATGAGCACGTAATGACTGACCTTTGTCATGAGGATAATCCCATTGAATTTAAGGAGAATGAGTAATGTAGACTGAATTTGTCAGCACACGTCTATGACTATGCCATTGACTGCAGCTGACAAAATAAAGCTGAGACATTGACATTGTCTCTAGGTCAAGGCACCCAGGGAAGGGGGATAGTCCTACCAGGCACAGAACACAGGACATCTCCTCTGGCAGCACTCTGGATCCACAGATGTTTGTGTGTGATACAATGCCACCAAGCCAGCTGGTGCAGTGGATAGTCCTGCATTAGCTAAAGTAGTCTCAAGACAGAGAACATTTGAAGGGAGCACATTTGCTTATGCAGAAGGGAGCAAGCCAGCGCTGTGGCTTCTTACACAAGGTTACTTGCTGTACCTACCTTAAGAGGGCATGAAATGCACACAAATCCACAATGCATTTTTATTCTTAAGCAGGTTATGAAACGGTGGTTGAATCAAATGTCCCTGCTCTGGGCCTCGGGGCTCACCGTATCATGGCAGCCTGGTGAAACCCCAAGCTTTCCTTTGCTTGAGGCTGGTAACTGGTGTGCCAAGTTTCATCCTGGTGGGCACAAAAATATCTGATACTGAGACCCTCGCTCCTGTTGACTTCAGTAGGCAGCCAGAAGACTCAGGATCTCAGAGGAGCTGCTCAACACCTAGAAGGGCTGATCATTAAAAAAGCATTATAAATCTCTGAATGGTTTATGGTTTATGAGGGAAATAGCAATTGATTCCTCAGTGGTGCCATTATTCTCCACTATTGCTATCATTCAAAAGGCAATAATGTTGGTTATTTACCTTCAATTAAAATATCTAGTTAGTTGTGATGTCATTTAAAATAGCACTATAATGTGTTTAGTGCTCCCTTATCAAACACCATAGGTAAATTCCTCTTGGCAACAGGGGATAGTGATATGAAATGAAAAATTGGGTGGGGGAGTGAGATGGAGAAAATAATATGTAAATCTTTTACTGGATTATTATTTCTACATGTCTGTGTCCCCTTGGACATCAGGTTGGACTTAAGACTATGGGCTCCTTTGCAGTGACACCCCATGAGTCCTCAGAATGGGTCAGGGAAGATCCATCAGGGCATTTGGGGAGCACAGAGAAGTCACCTCACTCTGCAGACCACCAACAGACCAAAATCCAATGGTCTTCTGGTAGCACTCCTCACCAGGGTTGATTAATCATCAGAGCTCTTCCAAATGCCTCTTAACACAAACCTTTTTCCCAAATAGCACAAGTCGTCTTCAGTGCTGTTTTCCCTATTTTCCTCAAAAAAAATCACCACTTAATGTGGTGGCTTTTTTTTTCCTCATTCTCTGCTTGTGGTCATGACAGGATTTTCTGTTTCATAAGAAAACCTAAAAGATTCTGAAGATCTTCACCTCCCCATTTCCTCCATGCTTGAAGTTTAATAGAAAATAAAAATATTTGTTCATTACTCACATCACTTCACAGACAAAAGAGAATTTTCCTGGTGTTTTGTTTTGTTTTCCTGTTTTTAGTTGTCCAGTTTCCGGCATCCTTCTAATGCCAGGAGCATCCTCCTGCCCACCTCTTTGTGCTTCATATGCTACCAGACGATCAGGTGACAACAAACATTTTGGTGAGATGAGGAGCAGATCAAAAGAAAACCAAACAACCCCTCTCCGTGGCTTGATACTTAGGTAAGTTCTGGTTTAAACACATGTGGAAATAAATGCATAAAGAGATATTTGACCTCAAGCAGCAGAGAGAACCCAAAAGAGACTGCAGTGGGGTTGATAACTACCAGAGCTTCTCGTGCCCTGCTGCCTGCAGCGTGGCCATGGAGTAGAAATTAATGTTCAACCTCCCCTCGAGGGGCTGAGGCAGCAGCTGACACAGGGATGTCACTGACAGGTGCCCTGGCATTTGGCTGGCAGGTGTATGTCAGCTGAAGGCTAAATGTCATTTAAGAAGGTTGCTTTGTTCAGATGACCAGGAACACTGCGTTTGTTGGGTGATGTCAGATCTCTGCATCGACTAAAACAAGCTTGTGGCAAGAAAGGTAACTCGGGTTGACAGCCTTCTGCAGTGTGGTCCAAATAGGAGCAATCAAGATGCTTTTCTGGGGAAGGGGAAAATAATTTAGGAGCATTTGGAGCAGCTTCCTGAGGAACACTACATTAAACTGAGTTACATAGTTAACAGATTGAATTTGGAGTCTTAACTTTAATTTTATTTTGTGTAGATTTAGATCAGATTTATGTGCAGTGTCTTGCCCTTTGTTTGTAGACAGAAATCCTCAGCCAATCTGGCTGAAAACTGATGGTTTGATAGTGCCTCATATGATTTTCATGTTTGTTATGAGTTTGCATTAAGAGCTCTATAATCACACAAATAATACAGCCTACAGGGACAATGAGCAAATCGACCTAAATTAAGTAAGTATCTGGATGTGTACATGCTCATCTGCATATGTTATCATTACACCAATGATACTGGTATTTATTTTCAGGGGACCTAAGAGCTTCATCAGCAAAAGCAGTCTAAGTTCATGCCACAACCCCCCTCCCCTGCAGAAACACTTTGCTTTAATACAGCAGTTTACATTTTGGAAGCTAAAACGAACACATTTGTTATTTGTTCTCCATCAGTGTTTTATGGAATTCTTCAAAGTCTCTGGGGTTTATCTTTTGTAAAATTTTTAATTATTATTTTTTTAAATCAAAAGAAGAATCACATGTTTCTGAGTGTCAAAACAACCTTTCCTCACAGCAGAGGGACATCCGAGGTAGATGGAGAGACCTTCACTTCCCTGCCTTGATGCAAATACATCGATGTTTTCAGTCGATTGGTTCTCAGAGTACTTTGATGGGTCAGTGTCACTTTCAGGTATCACCTGCTTGCCAACTATTAATCTGCAATTCTGCATTTTGCTTTGTGCTAGTGACAGCCTGGCTGGTATGTAAGGAGCTGTAGGAAACACTGTCAATGTGGTTCGAGTCACTTTGGTTTCAATGCTGGGAACAGAATTTAGAAAGAACTAGAAATTCAAGCCTGGTTGTTGTGTGTCTGGAGGGGAAGCTTTTCAATGGATCTTCAAATCCCCTGCCCCTAATTGTTTATGGGCCATGCCATGTGCTTCCAATGCATGTTGAATTCTCTGTAACCTTATTATCTATTTATTTACCTGCTATAGAGTTTCTGTTGCCATAACACGCGAGGATCCACCAAGCCCTTAGTAACAGCAGCAAAAGCCTCTACTGCAGCCTTCCTTTTTGCAGAAGAAATAGCAAATTATTTCTAGATTCGTATCAGTTTTAATTTACTTGTGTACTTGTGCGTGTTTGAAAAAGCAGTCTGCTAAAAAAGATGAGTTTTGTGTTAATCTGTGGTAGGATGCTCCCTGTCCTCTTTATATTCTGTGTGGCTCCTGAGAAAGTTGTCACCTCAGAAAATAAGAGCCCTCTGCTTTTGTTGACAGAAAACGGCTCTTGCAGGATTTCGTGTTTAGAGAGCAAGGGAAAAAGGGAGGATAGGTAATGTCTCCTTTAGGCACACAGGGTCACACTGAGGAGTTCTAATTCCAGCAACAGAATATCCTAAAACGACCTTATGTATTTATTAGACACCAGGATTGTCTCACAAAGCTCACTGTGTAGCAGAGTGAATTTAATTCAAGGTACCTGCTGCAGAGTGCAAATGGCTGGGAAAAAAACAGAAAGATGGATGTAAGGAGAATATTGGACAATGATCCATGTACTGCAATTCTTCACAGTTAAATATATTCCGTGGCTTGCTAATTTTCCCTTGCAAGAACTGGGAATGAATGCTATTTTCCATTTGACAGTAATTGTATAGCAATTCTTCATGTTTTTGTTTCTTGTGCAGGGGGCAAACTATGCAAAAAATATTTTAAAGACATTCAAAAATCCTGTTAAAAATGCTTCAACACACAAATTTTCATACAGTTTTGACTTTGTTTTCTTAAAGCTAAATGATGTGCATATATAAGAATATTTTGGGTAATCACACAGCTTATGCTAAGTAACTATTTCAAGTTGTCTTCAATACCAGTATGTTTTCACATGCTCACCTTGAAGTGTTAATGACATTTATTTTGGTAATTTTAACTCCACTAACATTCTCTTTCAACACTTTAAAGCACTGATGTTTTACTCAAGCAAATCTCTTCATTTACCTCAATGGAGAAATTCACTTGAAAAGCAGCACAAATCCTTGCTTATACAGAAAGTTTGTCTTGAAGTTAATGAGCTTATTTGCCTGAGTAAGGATGTGGGTATAAGGACTGCTCAAGTGAGCAGAAGTTTCACAACTGGATGCAAAGTCATTAGCTTATTTCAGACCAGCCTCTTCAAATAGTTGTTCTGTATTTTGCTCCTGAGAATTGATGCTCAAAAAACCCATTGTTTTAAAAAGTGAAAATAACAAATGCAAAAGAGTAAGAAAAATTGTAATTCAAAATACAAAAGTTTAATTAAGACATTGTGGGTAGTGATGATGGTTATTCAAAGTAAATTTTTGGTCCCTCCTGGGCTGTATCCAATACCTTTTTCCACTGGGAGTGAAAAATTCCTTATAGACATAAAGAGCTTTCTTGTGCTTCAGGAACTCCTTCACACACACACTGCATCAATCTTCCTTGCAGTATGCTACGAGTTATTATTAGCAATATATTAACAGAATAATATGTATTTGTAATCTAAGCATGAGGAATTATTTATTTACAACCTTGCATCTCAGCTTTTCCTTTTGTTGCTTTTTTTTTCCCCTTGCCTGTCCCCGTTGTATCTTCTTTCTTCTGAACTGTCTTGCCCTTGCAGCATCAGGATTCTGGGTGGTGTTTAATGTTTTAATGAGGTGCATTCTCTCCTTTCACTCTTGAGTTTCATCCTGCTGTGCTGAGGGATCTGTGCTTCTACCTCCACCTGACCAAAGGTATTCCATGAAGTGTGTGAGTAAGTGGGTCTGTGTGTCCTCATTCCATCATAGCTGGAAGACCAAGTTGCCTCAGACAGGGGCTAAGGTAGTTCCAGCCCATTAAAAACTATGCCAGATGAAACTTAAACTGGCATTGCATAAACAGGACACACAATGGGCAGGCACTGGATAAAACATTTATTTTCAGTTGTTATTGATGACCTTTCAGAAGCTGCTCGTGGCTCTACTTTGGCCTGTCACTTGTGAGCTAAAGGGTCATCAATAACTTATGGAAATAAATGTCTTGTTGATAGTCTGGCTGCTGCAGGTCCAGTACATTGTCTCACACACGGACACACAGGCACAGAAAATACAAATCACAGAGAAAACACTTTTGGTATTAGCCTCTCTTCTTTGATCAGAAGATAAATGTGGCTTTCTAGATTTTGTTTCCTTTTTATATTTTCTAGATTAAAATTTTCTCCTTTTCTTCTCTCTTTTTTCTCTTTTTTCTCTTTTTTCTCTTTTTTCTCTTTTTTCTCTTTTTTCTTTTCTTTTCTTTTCTTTTCTTTTCTTTTCTTTTCTTTTCTTTTCTTTTCTTTTCTTTTCTTTTCTTTTCTTTTTTCTTTTCTTTTCTTTTTTCTTTTTTCTTTTCGCTTTCTTTTCTTTTCGCTTTCTTCCCCTTCCTCAGTTTCTTTCAGCTTCTATTTCTTCCCAGTATTTCATAGATATGCCCCTAATTTATTTATAAGGGTAAGTCTCCAGAACAAGGTAGCATTACTGAGCTGACTTACTAGTTCCTCTATACACACGAGTACATTCATAATTGATGAAATCTTCTATAGTGTGGTGGCTAGAATAAACTTAAGGTCAAATCTCTGGGAGAGCAAATCTTGCCATTATTCCTGATGAGAAATAAATACGTGCAGGAACTAAAAAGTGTGGAGCTGAAAGGGAATAAAACTCAATGTATAAGGGCATTTTGAACAATTCATTCCAAAGTGAAAGTGCTTTTTCTTAGTTTTTCTTCATTGCCTTGATCTTCCTAAAACTGTTGTTGGGGCAGGTTAATGACTGACCTTTGAGGGAACCACATACCAGTCTTTGTTCCCTAGCAGTCAGGATCTTGCAGAGGCTTGAAACCTTTGAGGGAGAGAATAGGATTAAACTGCTGTATGAAGTCCAGTGCAGGTGATGATCAATGGGAGCAGAGGAGCAAGTTTCTCAGGACGCTCTCTCCCTTCCCCCACCAGATGGAATTTATTTCGTTTACTGCAGAGTTACCTGATGGAGACGGCTGACTCTCAGGGATTGTTCTCAGTTTAATTTCCCTTAAGCAGTCTTCTAAAGCATGCAGTGGTAAAATCCCAGTAAGGTTTTAAAGGTCACTTAAACATCGTATCGAGCAGTTAAAATCAGAATGATTTGATCCTCACACTACAATCATTATCTACATAAACTCAGCTCACTTGCCACCTTCCAGTTTCCAAAGTGTCCAGCAAATGAGGGAAAGATGAGAAAAACCCTATCTTAGCTGTACACTCACTACAGTGACTGCAGTTCCCTCTCGTGGAGCCTTTTGAGGGGGGTCAGCTTTGCTTGTGCACCCCTTGAACCGATTCAAAAATCCATCCTCAGCATTAGCACTGAGCTGCCAGCAAGATGCCCAGGACCCCCTCCCTGTGCTCCCTGCTCTCCGTGGCTGGACCCCGGGTGCCTGTGCCCAGTCTCCTCAGGGTGCTCTGCCCACCCTGGCCTCTCCTCACACTCCTCCTCTGCTCTCCGGGTGGCTGAGCCTTTGCTGCAACCAGGGTCAGTGAAGGGTCTGCAAACTGACAGGGGATGTTTCACCAACAGTTTCTCCTGCCTTTGAAGGCTTCTGTGTGGCTGTAAACAGCTGTAATTATTCTAAAGGTTTGGACGCAACCATCTTTTTCTTCTCCGAGAATTTGTGCACTGAACCAATTTATTAACAGGAGAATTAAAATAAGGGGAATTACAATGAAAACCATTGCAAGTGTCCCACCTGGCCGCAGCCAATTCCAAGTGAAGTAAACCACAGAACTTTGTCATTATTTTGTCACTGATAAAGGAACCTAAAGTCACATCTCGGCCTGGAAGAGCTCCCACGCATGCAGGCACCAAGGGCCACAGCTAGAGGTGCTGTGCGACGGAGAGGAGCTGAAACTCAGAGGAGCTGGAGCTGTTAACTGACGATCGGGGGCCATTTCATTCACTTCAGAAAACTCTGTTTTCAGTGTCTTTATCAAGGGAAATTCGTGTTTAAACCAGCCCTGCATCTCCCGATGGGTCACACAACAGCTACACTGGGTTATGCCGAGGGGTCTCTTGTCCCGAACCCACCGAGACTGATGTGAAGAGTGGATCTGGGTAAACAACAATGTACCTTAAGGAACAACTCCATTCTGAGCATCAAATCGCTCAGTGAGGAATGTATCCTGTCGTGGAGAGCTAAGAGAGTAAAGAATTTCGTAAGTGATGTAAGCGGCTGATGGTAACTTTGAGAGGACATTTTAGTGAAACGGGCCAAATGAGAAACATAATCAGGTATTCTACAGTGTGGGAATCTCGCTGCTGAAAGCAGTGGGAAACTTCGCGGCTGAATGCGGGAAGTTGGGGAGCGCTGGCAGGGCTCGCAGACCTCGCTGGAGCGCGCTGAAAAGCCCCTGGTTCCTGCAGGAAAGAACTTTTCTAAAGTGCCTGCGGATGAATTGAGGATGGAAACAGAGACATCCCCATTCAAACAATGGAGAGCTGGCAAGACCCCAGCGAAACACCCGCCCCCCACCTTTCGCGGGGGCCCAAGCGCGAGAAACCAGCCGTGGCGGCTGCCCACACTTTCCCCCCCCCCCCAACCCCCCCCCGCCCCCCGCAG